>CAJFCP010000059.1:1326417-1352723 GCA_904066005.1 Synergus itoensis | reverse complement strand
CCCTTAAAAACTGTTGTAAAAAAATTCTTTTCTTTTGACGAAAGCATCTGTTGATGAAAAAAGCATATTAAATACATGGGAGAAGTTGCAGTGAAGCTATTAAGAAAAAAATAGATTAAACATAAGTAGAAAAAGCTTAAATGGTCAGCCATTATAGAACAAACTTCCATTCTAAATTAAAAGGTTGTGGGCACTTTATCAGCACCACGTGCTTTTTTCTTCGTGTGAAACTATTTAATGAATATGCCATGTTTTCATGTTTATTTTCTTATGAAAATATTATACATTTACACATTTATTTTCTGCGAAAGCATATACAAATGAATTATATATTAGAGGAAAATTATTTGCTAGACGCGGGGGAAAATTCCTTGAGGATTAAAAAATTTTTGTTAGACGTCATGCCACATTCCTAGTAGAAATTGGTCTAGTTTTTCCTTAACACTCTCAAGTAACTCGGAGGGCTGAAATAGGGAAAAACTAGACTAGAGAAACTAAGTAGTGCCTAGTTAGAACCTAACTAAAAAGTCATTTTTAAAGAAAATCATTTTTAAAGAAAGTCATTTTAAAGAAAGTCATTTTTAAAGAAAAGTAAAAATCGTAAGATAAATACGATCTTAAGATTACTTAATTGAAATTTTTTTCGTCGCTCGAATGAAAATAGGAACTATTATCAACTTTGAAAACAAAAACTTCAGCGAAAAGCTAAGACCATAAAATAGCGGGAAAGAAAGGCATCAAAGATGTCGATTTCTCCCTTATCTTGGGTTCAGTAATTCTTCTCAGTTTGAAAGGTCGTGTCAGAAGAAAGAGTTTTTACGATTTCACCATCTAGGACCACTTTTCTTACTGTGGCAATGAACATTACCAGACGCTTTTCCCAGAGTGCCAAATGGGTTTTGGAACAGGCTCTGTCATTGAGAAATTGCTGGTGTAGGAAAAAATGCATGTATCTGATGCTCTGATGAATCGATGTGTATGCCAGAAAGTGTCTAGGTTTAACATCCAACTGATGGAACTGAATATAAAAAAGCTGCTTTCTTCTGATGTTGGTGAATTCCGAGTAAATTCACGAGATACATGACGTGGGCCTGACGTATTTATAAACAGAAAGGTCGGAAGCTTATTTTTTTCGGAAATGTATTCAGGGTGTGTGATTGTTGCAATATTTTCGCCTGTGACTTCCTCAACTCTTGTTAGAAATTCATTTTCCATTATACATAACGTTTCTGATGTTGCAATTAATGTAGGTTATTTTATTAACTCAGAGTTCAATTCTATTGTTCAATTGCTTTAGGTTTCAGAAGCCCTTCATATAACAGAAAATGTAAATCTATAGAAACACTACATGAAAAGACCAAACAACTGAAGAGGAAATTATTAAGTTGATAATTAAAAAGGGAATAATTGAGAAAGGATTCTTTTGTCTCAAAGGAATAGACATTCAATATGGATATATATTGACAATACTGAGTGTACCTTTCATGGAAAAAATAATAGATTATTGGAGAATATAATTCTCATTTTCATGACAATATTGGATCCACAAGTGCATCACAATTTCCGATAGGGATCTATAGTCCAAGCTCACATAAAATATATGTATCCTTATGCCTCGCTGCTTTCACAAGAGCATCCTTTCTCAATTGAGAGATTTCTTTCGAGTCACTAGGCTTCGTTCCACGGTCGAATAATGCCTTCATTTTCAAGTATGAGGTTTCCTCTTTGTCTCGTTTTATCACAAATCGCACGAACGACAAACTGGAATTTGATTCTCCGCATTCTTTGAGTTGTATAACTCTTTCTTCGCTTCAATAAGAATGAAATCCACGTAATAGTAAAAGTAGAAATTAAAAATTTTCGAGTTTCTTTTTCTGAATTGTAGGATGAGAGGATGGACAAGGAGTTGATATTAGGTTCAAGATATTGTTAGCAATATCGATCTATCACCTCCCGTTCTTCGAGCTTGAAAGAAATATCATCTTTCACAAGTGCTTTTTGTATTATTATCACATGCGCTTGTTTTCACTATAGAAAACTGCTTTTACGTCATAATATACAAAATGTATAGAAATAAAGTACAGTATAAAATTTGCAAGTTTCACGTAATTTATTATCGGCTAAACAGTAAAACTTTTTATTTTCATTTCAAAGTTAAAACCTACCGTAGCGACATGAAAGTAGCCTCAAATTAGATTTGCAGTCCACAACAAAGTGGGAAACCAAAAGCAGAAACGGGGAGATTAAGTTCACGAACTGTACAACTTTCGCGAATATGCATAACATCACTTGTCGACTTAAAAGCTTTCGAGAAAGGCGTTGAATGAAGATGTACAAAGTTAACGATTGAGATTTTAATCTGCTTACATAAATAATTTGACTGAAGTATATCAGATGTCTAATCTGACGGAAATGAATTTTTTTCAGTTTATTTACAAAAATATTTTAAAAAAGGTCAAATGTAAGATTTTACAATATTTTAATGGACATAAAACGACAAAAAACCACACCCTGTCGAAATTAACAACTGCTGTGCGAAAACACAAATTTTAAGGCCAGATGGTCAATTTTCGATAAAAAATAACAAGTGTAACAATTTTGACCCACCCAAATCGAAAGGTCATATCGAGAGGTGTTAGAATCTGATTTTTTAATATTTTTATCCACACAGTCGGAAAAACACTTCATAATTTTCCGATGTATTATCTCTTACTCCCTTCTTTTAATAGTAAAGGTAGTCCAAAGCACAATCAATATCTAATATCAACTCTAAATATAGAAAAGAGATAACTTTAATTCCTCTCCTCTTCACATATAATGGACCCATGTTCCGACAACTTGACACAAGGAAGAACAGAAATCATTTTCCGATTAAGACTGTCCAGCCCGCAAGAAAAATGTTCAGACACTCTGAGCAAACTAAGATCCCACTTAATATAAGTAATAGATGGTCGAAGCGATGAAAATCATCGTAAAAAGTTTCCTCCCCAAGTGTCAATTTATTCCGACAGGAAAATATGTTTCTGGATTCAATAAGCTAAGTGTCGATACGCTGAAGGGTTCTTAGTGAGTTTCTTTGCCAATGATAGGAAAACATGATGATAGAAAGAAAGAAAAAAATCTCGTTGAATACTTAAGGAACCTGACAACAATAAGCTGAAGTGGTTGATAGGGTCAGAAGTTGAAGAGTTCCTATTTCCGTGCTACCAAAATATACAGATATGTAGCTCTTAACGGTAGAAAGGGTAGATGTCGTTGGCCCCAATTTCTCTTAACAATCCTTGTTACTGCACGTCTAGCAGGTTGGGTACCTCTGCAGGTATCGAATAAGGATGTTGGTGCGCAAGCGCAAAATTTTCTACCATCAGTAGTGAGTCACTTCTGTTTTCCCCTTGGCTGAAGGCTCAATGCCACTTGACTGAGCCAATTGTCAATGGTCATGCTTCGCCACGCCGATCATAACGACCCCAGAAGACGGGAAAGATGTTAAGTAACCGAGGGTGCGGTTCTTATTTCGAGAATTCCAATGTTACTTTCACCATGACTTTTATTCCGGAAATATTCCTTTGTCTTTTTGTTTCTTCTTCTTACTTCAGTATATTTCTCTTTTCGCTGAATTTTCACTAGAGTACCCCATTTAGAGGAAAAAATAAAAGTAAACTTCAAACTTTAGATGCCTAGTTGTACTGCGTATATATGCAGGGAAGCTTTTAAAAATTCATTACTTCTACAGAAAAATGTCCAGGCTTAAAGGTTTCTTAGCTGCAATTTGAGCTATAAGCAAGTTTGGTGACTTCTGAAAAAAGTATATTAAAATGTCAGAACCAAAATATTTCTAAATATTATGCAGTCCTATGAAACTAACTTTTTTAAGTAGAAAAATCGGACTTGGCCAGACAGTATGATATTATATAAAATCTAAATCTTATTTCAAGTAGAAAATCCTGTCTTAGTCAGACGGTATGAAATATATATCAATAAGAGTTTTAATTTTCATAAAGGAATTAAAAACTCCAATGCTATCTTCAGCAGAAAAGTATTTTAGTTAAGATTCAGAAAATTGGAGGGAAAATTAAGTTTAAGTAGAAAATTTAGGTTTTGGTAAGACTATAATATTATTAGGTTTTAGTTAAAAAAAATAGAGAAAAGTGAATTATTTATTGAATTAAATTTTATAATTTCCTAAAATACAATGAGGTTTTATAAATTTTCTAAGTATATTAAGACCTCAGGAGTACGTTCTCAAATACTGTACATAATCTTCTGAAACTTCAACTTCCCTCGCGAAACTATTTAATCCAGTTTTGAATTATCTCTCAGCTCTTAAATTTAATTTATGGCTTTGACATTAAGTAGCAATTTCGAATTATATTGAAAATTAATAATTTGTTGTTTTGCATTCGCTTCAATTCTCTCGTTTATGATGAAAACACATTTAATGGATTCAGTTAATAATTAATTCAGATTTGATGACATACTCTATGTTACGGTTAATGTTTGTAAAATTCGAAACCCACCGGATAAAATCATTTTAGAATTATAGTTGTATAAAGCATTTTTTAATGTGATTCTAGATCTAAAATCTTGATTTCAAGTTTCTCGAATTGTTGAACTTTTTTATTTTTTAATCATGAAATATGCAGTTTGTAAAAATTATTGATTTGGACTTTCCTGACTTTCGGATTGAATCCTTCCAGTTTCTGGGTATCAAATGTTTTACGATACTCGTAGTAAAGATGGTTTTCAATAGTAAATTTTAAGGGGAGTATTTTTCATGTCCTTTTTTTACTGTACTTTTTACTTTTCACATGCAGGAATGAAACATAAAATCGTTTATGTAGTTTGATGCACTCTAGCAAGTATTATTCGTTTCTACTTCATTGAAATGACAATGTCTGTTTTATGACGTTATTTTTGTATTCCTCTAACGTATATACGAATAATTTATAAGGAGTTTTGTATTATGTGTATTGTTAATCGTTTAAATCATAACACTTCTCACTTGAATTGGAACCATGTAATTCTTAATATACGTGCTTCCTGTCACTATTCATTTTTCCGATTCTGGTTTACTTAGTTTCCCACGCGATTTCTTCCACTTGTGATCAATATTTTAGCAGCATACACAATTTCTGTAATGAAAAAATTACTATTGTTTCTATTCAGTTTAATCAACATCAGTTTTGCTACTAATATGTTGGTTTAATTTTTTATTTATTGATCTGATTGATGAACATTTCAGATTCCATGTAGTAACGCAAATATTTACTATAACATTGATTCAATCCCGAATAATCAGCTTTACTAGGTTGGCAATATTGACTTCTACTTTCATTAAATTTGAATATGAACAATTCCTAAACTGGATTTGATTTTAGTAGGTGAGCCTAATTCATCTCGAATTCTCGAAATGCCATTTCACGAGAACTTCTATAATTTTTATTTAATAAAAGCTAATCCCTATTCTATTTATAAAACGAGAAAGTAAGTTTTCACCTTGTAACATTTCTAATCCTTCATATCAGATTCTTGATAGATGGTCCGCATAAAAACCTCGCACAAGAAGAATTCATAACAATCCGTTATGAAAGTCAGAAACCGCAGGAGGAGAATTTTCTCACATTTTTGGAAGATCATTACTTGTTCTTTTGATAAATATATCATTCCGTTTCCCACTTTATTATTTCCTTCGCTATTATACGAACGATTAAGAAGATGATATAAAATCCACATGACATTAATAACACTTCTAAACATAGATTTAATATCTCTTTGAACTCCAGCAGCATCTCTAAGAATTCTTTGACAACTGATAAGATAAAACTTACAATCCGAGGTTTTTATATCCACAGATGCAACGATTGGAGAATAAAAAATCGAATATTTTTAAGATATGCTCAGCACGTTCTCTATTGAAATTTGATATTATGATTTATGATGTTGTTTGAAACTTCTAAGAAATCCTCTTTACAATCCGGATATTACTTATCGAATACAAATATCCTCATTACTGAGGCAACTTGCAAAATTAGAAAGTCTCTTTTCTGGAAAATCTTAATAATTCATATCAAACTCTATTAAATAAAGCTAAAAATAAAATTAATGATGAATAAGTCACAAAAGACGAAAGTGGAATGAATTCACTGTCATCTCGGATGATAGATAGCACAGGAAAATTTAATAAGTTTTGAATCTTGTTGACCGAAGATTGAAAAAAGCGACTTTTCAATGCATGAGACTTATTGGCAATATAGTGTTCTTTTAGCGATCATTATTTTGCTCCTATTTCTTGTACAAGTTGTCTGGATAAGATATATGCTTCTCCATTGTAAGAGTATTTTCGCTCCTAGATCGCATGGCCTCCTTCATCGATCAGGTCAGAATTAATGGTATCTGAGGCTCTCTCTTGGGTAACTTGCTCTTTATTGTAAGTAACGGAAGGTTGCTTCTAACCTAAATCTAACCATTCTTTATAGGCCCTAAAGCCTGAAATGCACTTTCATTCTGCACTCTTTTTCCACCTTATATAACACAATTTATGCAATGAAAATTTTTATTATTCAACATGAGATGCAACGTCAAAATTCACATAATGTTTTTCTCTGGTTTGAAGAAATAAATCAAAGACAATTTTTATGAGTCCATCAATCTATAGAAAAAGAAATTTGATCTTTAATGCTATTTTGATTATAATTCCGAGAAAAAATTGGTAAGGATAATAAGAAATGGGAATATAAGTCTCTTCAGTAGTTACAGACTGGATGCTGTCAGACAGATCGATGTTCAGCACTTCAGATGATGACCGCTAACCGAATATAGATTTGCGACATACAAAAAATTCTATCGATTTCTTACAAAATTTTTCCAAGAATTCCCATTTAAAATTGAAAATATATGAGGAATTTTTTCTTAAGTGTATCCACCCTGAAAAATGGCTCTCTGATGGAACTTAAATTTGGGTAAAGTCCTACCTAGTAGAATTCCACTTTGTTCAAGCTTGAGTTCGATCAGAGAGTAATTTTTCAGAGTGGGTACACTTGATAAAAAAAGCTCCATATGCATGTACAATTTCAGAACAGGACTTTCTAAAAAAGTCTACTTTACTGTCAGTAGCTACGTGCCTCGTAAAAACATGAGGAGAATTTTCTAGCATCACATTCGTTTTCATAATTTCGACTTTTTATTCGAGCTTAAGTTTTTTATCCTTCCTCGTTACCTTTTCAGTTGTCTGCTTTTTCCAAGGGGTTGAAGAAGATTAATGTAAAAAAATATGTTGCATACTTTGAGATAAAAATTTGCAAAAATAGAATACGCGAAAAATGTGTTTTGACCTGCATTTCCAAGGGATAAAAGTTAAAGTAACTTTATTAAAGTTTCTCAAACATCTTTCAGCTTTTGATGCTCACTCCATGAATGAAATGGAGAGAAGCGTGGAAGTTTTTTTTAGATTCATTATGATGATGAAGTACTCAGTCTGTATAAGTTAGGCAAACCTTAGTTAAGTTAACCCGATAAAGTGTAATGCAGTTTAATATTGCAGCAAAAGAGCCACTAAATCTGGAAAGTTTTATAATCAGCTGAATCATTAGAAATATCAACATTCTTTATTCTTACATGATTAATGGAATACATTTTCTCTGCTTTTTATCTATATTCTGACATTTTTCAAGTATTAAGCTCCTAGTAGACGCTTGACTAAATATCCAGGAAAAGCATAGATGCCACAAGCTACAAGAAGTATGAGTAGAAGGACAACAAAACAGCCAACTACCCTCCACTTGTAATAGCGGCAAACCACAAAGCAGCAAGCTTTCCATGGATTTCGAAACCAGGAAAAAGACGTATCTGGTCGACTGAAATAATATAAAAATCGGATATTAATTTCATTGCGAGTATTAAAGTAATTAAATTAAATAATCTAGCTGAAGGTTATAATATTAATGACTGAAAAATGAAGATCAGAATGAATCAAATAGAAATTTCTGCTTTACGTCAATCATATCAGTTGTTCTATTCTCCCTCCTTGTTCCCGATCAATGCGCTTTATTCAGGTCATAAAGTCAGGTTTTCATTCATTTAACAATACTATCATTGCTCGACATGCCTTCTAGGAAATTCATTCCCTAATCATTTATATCGATTAGATGAGTTATGTCGAAACTCAAACTTGATAGCAGATTTCATAGGAATTACAACTTTCGAAATCAAGTTAGAAAGTTCTTCTCGTGAGAATTTCAATTTGCAGTTGACCGAAGAGGATTGATTGAAAGACTGCAAAATGGGTTGAAGTTCGAAGTCTACAACTTCAGTTTCGTACTTTGACCTTAATGACTAGCATTCATACATCAATTCACAAGCTTGTAATTGTTTAACTATTTTTAGACCCTTAATTACACGCTTCTATCAGGGATTAAAACCCAATTTTATTTTTTGTTTGAAGAGGAAATTTGTTTCCAGTTCAATTTCATATGTTAGGACTAACTTTATCGTATTAGATGAAATTACCGTAACTATACTTTGACTGCAATAGTATCTTTGACTGACATACCATTACGATCTGGTGGCTATCTAAATGAGAATCTTTGCTTTAATTCCATGCAGGTTATCGTCAATTTACCTTGTCTTTTTTGATAAAAGAAATAATAATAGTCCATCATATTGCAACGTTATAAATTACACTGCAAATAATAAACGACGCCACGAAAATTTTATATCGATGAAACGATATGTCTGTCGCCCAAGGAACATAATATTGCCATTAACCGATATTATGAAGATACTTCGTTTCGAAGTGTCATTATTTATGCAACATCATACGTTTACAATCTTAAAATAGATAAGAAAACATCATTCAACATTTTCGCAGAAAAATTTCTTAAAGTATTGAATGATATATTTCGTGGGATTTTAAGTAATTTAAGGACTTTTAATTAACTGCTGTAAAACTGTTATTTCTTTCTTTTCTTTCTTACATTTTCTAGGAAAGAAATTTTTTTTTCACAAGTTCTTTTTCCTAAAAAGTTTTCTTCTTTCATAAAAGTTTAACTTTATAATTCTCGTTGTGTAAAGTGTTTAGTTCTCTCAACTTTTTAATTTCAGACTGTGGAATTAATACCACCTCTGGAGAAGTTTCATTAGCAGTTTGAAACTAATTCTCATAAAAATTCCTTTCTGTAGAAAAGTTTGGAAGTATTGATATAAAGGTGAGTTTAAAAAGGAGATGGGAATGTCTTAAAAATTAATAAAGAGCTATTAACTCGTTTAAGAAAGCTTACTCTGGAAAAGGAAGTGGATCCGGAGGATGTCTTCCCTTTCCTACTGGTTGCTTCTCAACTTCCACACTGGGTACTAATATCATTTCCATTTCTACTTTGCCCTGTAATACGATAAAACTTTCTCAATTATTGAAAATTGAATAGAGAGACCAGACTAGACAGTTCTAAAAATAGTTTTTAGATATCAAAATTTGTTCACGGAGGAATTTATGTAAATATTATTATGATTATGTGAAAATTATTCTAAATTATAGAAAATTTCTCTTTCATACAGCAATAACAGGCTTTTCCGAGTTCACATTGGAACTAAAAGGCCACCAAGCTTTTGTCCTCATAATTTTGAATAAATTAACTGTTGGTGAAGCTGGATCCATAAGCTTCAAAGTACAGTTTTTCGAACTCGAGCTCCCCTTCGGCATTTTTGACAAATCCAAACTCAGCGCTCCTGAAATAATAAATTTTTAATTAATATTCTCGAATACAGAGCATCAAATCTCCGAATTCGTTATTTATTTCAATTTATTATAAAAAATACTTTATGGTTCCATTTGTTTTCAATTTAACTTCGAGTTTTCTATAATTGGTAAAAACCAATTAATCTTCATTTAAATAAATCAAAGTTCCAGCCTTTGCTGAACAGGTAATACAATTGACGGGTGGATAATTAATTGAATAATGTCATGTTGATAAATTCAATAAAGTAACTGTTTGACCATTACTGGAAACTTTGCCAAATTATACATTTTAACTGGAATTCTAAAATATAATCCTTCTATTATTTGTCATTTGTGGTTGGAAGTACTTTTTGAAAAGGGAAATTTCTACAATAAATTTGATGCGCGATTTCATAATAATTCAAAGCCATCATTCATCACCCATTTTATTAATTCCCTGAATAGAGGGAAGCCCTACGGGCTTGCAATACACGTATGTGCACAATATTTACGAGTTTGATGTATTCACTTCATTTAAATGTCACACTTTTATGCATGAATATTCAGATAGGATCGCAGAAATGCAGTCGTTCCAGCTTTGTACCCATACAAGAACGATTTACAATGCTGGGGTTTGTAAATACAATTTCTCGGAGAGAAAGAGTGATTAAATTGCTATTTTATTTCAGTCGCTGAATCTCATTTTGCAGTGTAAAATAAATCCATATAATTAAAGAGAATGTAGAATTTCCATGAACTTTATATTCATATTTGATTAATTTTGGATGTCTGGCCATGCTACGGGTTTTCTACTTGAATTAAGATAATATAAAAGATGACTTTTGATATTTACAAAGTAATAAATTGCCTGACTACGAAATTTTGTTTTGCCTTAAGCTGTCATCATAATAGAACGGGTATGTCACAATAGATTTCTTTTAAAAGCTGAAAAAGTTGACCTTTACGTCATAACATCGAATATCAAGGAATGAAAATAGAACGTCTTACCGTAAAATACTCTTTCCACTTAGACTGACAAGACAGATTCGTAAGCTTAAGTAGAAAAAGCGTTTCGCGGTAAGACTGCTGGTTTTTTGTTTTTGAAAAATAAAAATAACGTACAGCAGATTTTTTATGACAATTATGTATATCAATCTTAACAAAAAATTTTTTTATAGAAAAACAACATTATGCCCATTCAATTTCAACACTTATCAAGATCAGAAGTATGAAGAATAATTTTCCAGACCATTATCATTGATTATTCCCGTTCGATCTTTTTTGTTGCATTGCGCGAATAATAATCTCCCTTCTTTGGAATCTAGTACAATTAAAATACAATACAATATTGTAATTATATTTATGAGACTTAAATTATTATTTTTTAATCGAAATAATCCAACAATAAATATGAATTCAGTACTCATGCAATTCTACCGCTCAAAAAAACTTCATTATCTGATTACGAAGCTTTTATCTAAAAATGTAGTGTATAATAATTCCGCAAGGTACATATTCTGCAGTATTTGCACTAATTGTCCTAATTTCTGGAATGAAAAGAGCAATTGAAAAAAGCGTGAGACTGCAAAACATGAAAGTTGAGAACAGTTGCATTTATGATTTTTTTTTCTCGCTAGTAAATTAAAATACAGTGGAGCTGACGAAGAAATGCTTAATTCAACAGAAGTGTTTCAGGTTGGAATTTAAATACGAAATGTAGCCTTGAAAAAGTAATTACAACCAACTGGAAGTTCCACTCTCACGGGTGTTTCCATTTCAGGTACTCGAGTTCGTGTAATTTCGTACTCGGGTCCCTCCCGAATTGCATCTTTTAAGCAATTCGAACCTCCAAACTGTGAGATTTTCCTTTCAACTGCACACTTTTCCATGTTATTTTCCAAATGGAAGTTTTACCTAGGAAGTCATCTGGCGAGAAGTGGTCGCTATCCCACACCTGAAGATTCAATCTGCATGGCAGTTTCACTTCTGTTTCATCCCTCGCGAACGCTGATAACTTTTTCTTCACAATCATTAAATGCTCAGCTCTCGAAAAAGTAAAGCGAAATACGAATCTCCAATTAAAGTTCCCCTCCCCAGTCAACGAATTGTAGTGCACATCTGTCTTTTGGGTATCTTCTGGCACGATCCAGCTATGAAATATTAATTATGACACATTTTTAGCTCTCGTGTGGGAACGAAGATCTCGAAACTTTAAAAATAAATACGTTGCTTTTCTTTCACGCTGAGTGCGAGGATGTGTATTTCTTTTCAAAAAGTGCGAAAGTCTCTTTTCTGAGTTTGCACTTTAGGAGTCGGAAGGAAGATAATTTTGAAACTTTTTGAAAGCATTTTATTTTAGTGGATAAACATGTATATGTACCAATATTTCGGAAAAGAGTTTATATTGCATTCCGGGCAAAATATATATTTGAAGAGAAAACATTTCCTTTTTTTAATAGAAAGATATTAGGTAAAAATGAATTATGAATGAGAATTCATAAAGTAAATATTAAAAAAGAAGTCTAATATACCCTTTAACGTAGATATCAGAGCACTTGTCTCCTGTTAGAAACTGATTATCAACGAGAGGAACGTTTTCGGTATTCCAGATTATTACACGAAGTTCGAAGTCTTCCGGGGTTTGGGGTAAGATATCAATCGCCGGTTTTGGCGGAAGCTCGTTCATCGGAAACATGTCTATCCACATTTCCAACTTACCCTGAAGAGAAGTGTCAAGTCAATTTAGAACAGTCAAATCTTACATTGTCTACAATTTCAACTTTGAGATAATATATGCTATTCAAGATACCAAGTTAATTAGATAAAACTATTCATTTACTCTGAAAAATGTGTTTTGTAATCAAAGAAATCTTCTGTGAATCAAAGCGTTTGTTTTAAAATTGAAATCGACTTAGTGGAATGAATCGAATCACTGATTTAAAACAAGATTTTTTTTATAGACTTTAATGTTTTCCAGTATGTTCGTTTTAAGACCTTGGTACCTGCTCAAGCCCTGGTCTTTTGTGGTTGAAAAGTGGTCGTCTTTCAAGATGTTCAGGTACTAAAGCACAACCACAAATAGGAAACTCATCCCAGTGATGAAGGACGTTTAAAGCCATGCAATCTTCCCTTTCTAGAGTTAGAACAAAAGGAATAAAATGGTACAAATGCAGAAAAGATTTTCTTGAGATTTTTGCTCATTCCTCAAAACCTGATTTTGTAAGCTTTTATAAACTCCTAAATTTAAATCAGTTTTAATGTTTACTAATTTCAATTAGTGACGCAATTCTAACTATAAATCAGTTGTTATCTACTGATACTATAGCGTCTTTATTTATGTAGTTTTAAGCTCAGAGAACACTTCATAAAAAGAAGTTGAGCTTTAAATGCAAATTAGTTAATTGGGCATGAAATAAAAGAAGGAATCACATTAAGTGGAGAATAAAATGAGGAAGAGAATGGTATGTCCATTCTAGCTCTTACCCTCCTCGTTTACTTTCGCGATAAAAGGAAACTTTCGTTTTCCTATCTTGACACAATTTTCTTGATAGTCTGGCGCTGGTAGATTGTTCTTTTGACATAAAAAGTCCAATATCTGAGTTGGCTTTTCCCGATCTCTCCATGCATTATATCCCGCGGTATTATAGGTTCCCGCGATTCCGCATTGCGCGCGGTGTCTGCTGTAAAATCGATTCTCGATGTCAACCTTTGTCTCCCCAATCAAATCATCTGGTGTAGTGGAATCGTGGTCCCAAACTTGTATCGTCAATAGATAATCCCTTGGAAATGTCGCTTCCATTTCAAACAATCTGTCAAACAAGCAAATACGATTTTATATTGGCATACTTGTATCCTCAGATAATGCACCCAGTGCATTAATATCACGTATCAGTGCAAAATCACGTATGAGTGTTTGATTTCTAGTTTATGTGAAGGCTATAAAGCACGTGCGGTTAAAGTTTATGATCCAACAAGTAAACATTAGTGTTTTGCGATTGATTTAGCTACAAAATGTAGAATATTAGATAAATAGTGAATTTGCGAAAACAAATCAATTTTAAAGAGACTTCTGGGAAAGATACGAGAAAAATAGTAATAAGTAATAAATACATAAAAATTTAGTTCCAAGGAGAACTTTTCAACAACGAAATACAAAAATTTGATATTTATCTCCTCTTTCTACTTGACAATGAAAATAGACAGAAATTCAGCAGTTTTAGATGAACTTTTGCTTGCACTGTTGCTTGCATTACTGTAACCGCAAACACTCGTGGATTTTAGATAAATGGAGTTTCAGAAATTTCGCTTTAAAATGAGTACTTGAGTAACTTTGGGGTAAAATTTACTTTCCTGTAGCACTTGTTCCATTGTGACGAATGCTTCAGTCGCCAGGTTGTGTAATAGTGTAATTCTAGTTTGTGTTTTGTAGTGGTCCATAATGGAACTTAATTAAACGTACGTAGTTGGTCTACCCCAGTAACGACCTCAATTTTAATTAATTTACTGCCGTTACTACCGTTTACTGCTTGTCACTGGCGCAATATATCCTTTATTTACTTTATAACTTTCAAATTATATGGTTTTAAAATTTATGGTATATTCAATAATTTTTAAATGTCTTACTTACTTGCCAAAGGTTGGATTCAGTTGGTTGGGAATATAATTTTTTCTATCGTTAATACAAGTTTTTCCAAGGCAGACGCGTAGGTACGGATCAGATTTTCCAGTGAGAGCATCATTAGGGTGTAAGTTGATACCTAATTCAAGAGTATAAAGATACATCATTAAAATTATCGCGTATACATTTTCAAGAGCAAACATACCTGCAATTAAAACTAATTTTGATTAAATCTGAGGTTTCTAAAAGTAGATTTATATTAATTATGAATATTCGTCTGATGTACATTTATGTTTACGAATGTCTGTTTAACATTCTCAATTGTAAATCTAGACAAGGCAATTAATTATATATCAGAAATCGATTCCCTTTCTGACTGGAAAATACGTAAAGAAATGAATTGCAAACTCGAAGAATAAAAAAACTTATTCGTATCATTTGTATACAATGTCAGGGTGGTCACAAGATCCATTTTTTTCAATTTCCCTGACATTTTCCTGACTTTAGACAAATTTCCTTGACAGAAATGTATTAAAAATGCAAATAAGTTTTTAATAATGCTCTAAAGTTAAAAACGAATCAAGCCAGGAAAATGTGTTCAATTTTTAGAGAATTTAGAGAAACAGAAATTGAAAAAGATTGGTATTGAGTTCTTTCAAAATATTATTAACACTAGCCAAAATGCTACTGATAATAAATAGTCACACTGACAAAAAGAAAAACGGTATCAATTCTCATTTTCGTAATGCATAGTCAGGAAGGCATGAGCTTCTTAAAAAATTCAAACTCTGAAAAGTGAATAGCTTTAAAGTAATCGATATCAACTTGCTATGCTTGAGACCGTGAATTTGAAAATAAATTTGAAAATTAATGAAATAAATCGTTTCTTGAGTTGATACTTTTGCGTTGTTAAGAAATGAGAACGCATAAAAGTTGGAAAAGTACTTCTAGTAAATCTTTCTCTCAAAATGCCTGTTTTTTAATGCTTTTTTAAAGGCATCATAGGATTTTTCCTTCACACAATTTATGGTACGAGAGTCTCTTTAAACTAGAATTGCTACTCATAATTTACATATGAAATAACTATACCTTTTATGACGTAGAGCCGCACAAGTAGTTGAAGCGGCTCTTGTAGAGGGTAATCGCTACACAAACCATTGACTGTATTTCTACCTGTTATCGTTTTGCATGGCAATTTTTCAGGATGCGGCCACCGGTATATCGCTATAAATCCCTGAAATTCGAGTAGTATTTTAAAAATTTGGATTTTTCGTTTTCAAATATTGAAATAGTCGAATTAAGATTCATTTATAAGAATATGCTTTTAACCTTAAATTTTCCAGCATAATTCTTATCGTCGAAGGTTGGATCGCCGGATCTTTTCCCTCGCCAGAATTCAAAAGTCCTAAGTCTGTCTTGAAATCCCGAAAACTGGGGTTGCATTTCTAATTCGGTAGGATAAATCTGATTGTAATGAATGAAATATGTCCTTTGATTCTCAAAATTACCTTAAAAGTTGGAATCACTTTTTGTCCAGGCAGAAGGTTCTTGACAATTCCACGTTCTTGATTTCTCTCCTCCTAATTTGTGCCCAATAAAAGATAAGTACAATTTGGAATATATATTATAAGACTCTTGATTGCTCTACAAATAGGGAACAATAATTTTTCCAAGGAAACCTTGTTTTTACCTCAATGGAAGCGTAATATTTGGTCCACCAATTATGAGTCACATCTTTGTCTCTCTCGTACTGTTCTGTTAATTTTCTTCCCGAAGGTTTGCGTTTTACGAAACGTTTCACGGATTCCAAAAATGCTGTAATTTTTGAACGAACATCTTGTCCCGCCATTTTCTTATAACTAATTAAACCCATGATTTCCTCCTTTTCTGGATCGTAGTCATATGGAAGAGACACTGAAAATATGATACAATTACTCACTTTCATATTCATTAAAATCATAATGAATGCACTTAGGATTTGAATATCTCACAGACTATAGAAGACATTCGCTTCTGTAGAAGAAACTTTTCAGTGGTCTTCATTTCATATATTTGGTTATCATAATCCTCCTCAGTTATTAATGTCTTAAAAAATGTATAAGCAGTCGGTATAATGCAGACTCCTGCATATTTGAAACATCCAAAACCTCGAGAGTCGTAGGCTTTTATGGAAATCGCGGGACAATAAATACTTTCTTCTGGCATATCCTATTTAAACAAAATAGACTTAGGTAAAGAGAATCTAAATAAATTAATGGTTTATGGAATCGGATTTGTCTAAATTATTCTTGCCGCATCAGTTTTCGAGTGATGAGTATGCAATCTCAAAGTATTATACGGGACCGATAACAGAAAGCATCAAGTTTGAGATACGAGAGACGAACTTTAGTTTTCGAATTCTGTATATTCTAATTCATTTTAACATATTCTATACGCGGTTAAAGTTTCCTAAATTCTGTTCAATTCAACTGCGAAAACAAGGACAATGTTCTCACCAGAATTCTCTTGCTTAATAATAATTAATGCTGCTTTGCTTACCAAAGTAACCATATGATGAGTTTCTTCGAAATTACAGAACTTCTTTGCATTTTCCATTACTTCTGACTTGATATGAACTCCCGAGCACTCTATGACGATTCTCGGTTTGTGAACTGGAACGAAATTTATCTTCTTCATGTCGCGGACGCCCCAAAATATTACTTCGAAACGGTAACTCGTCATTTTTGGCCTTATGTCATCTGGCACTTTATAAATCTTGTTATTCGACGAAGCATTCAAAGGCAAATCTACAACCTCTTCATTTCCTACCTTCAAAATCATGGGAGATTTTCGTCAAGTGGGAAAATGTTCGCTTAAATGTATTAAACTACTTTAAGATTTCAACGTCTTATGATCCCGTGCAGAAATTTTGATGAATCGAATTCTGTTAGGGTTCTGACTAGTTTTCTCTATACCCCCTCTATAGTCCAATACCCCATCAAGATTAAAATACTATTCTGGATTAATTATTTGCAATATTTTATTACTTAACTGGTTAATTTTGTGAGAACAAAAATCCTATTATCTAAGAAATTTCAAAAGAATTCACAGGAGTTTCAAGATTTTAAAGTAATTAACAAATTTTCTGGAAAATGGAGTTCCCTATTTTTACTTCATGTTTGCTTTTAACGTGGAAAACTCTTCAATGCCCTGATTCCCCATTTTAAATACGGCTAAATGGGGCAATTTCTGCATGGAATATTGTAAGCTTTTGACTCTACATACAAATTTTATGAATCTGAAAAGGTATAATTTTAATGGTTTGTAACACACAAAATTAAACTCGCAAGTTTATTCTTCCCATGCAAACTTTACGAGTGGAAAAAAACGCGCATAAAATGTCGAGAATCTCGTAAATTTCGAATAACTGCGTAACCGTATGGAAATATTGCAAAAGTAACCATCAAAAATGAAAAAAAAAAACACACAAAGAGACTAAAAGACATTTGTCACCTCTATGAGTTCAAAAGCTGCTAAAACCGCTCCGTTGCATTCTCTCTGCGAGTGGAATTTGTACCATTGCAAAGTAGGTGGAAAATTGGGTGGTGAATATGTTTCCGAGTTCAGTTTTACCACCGGGCTTGCAACGCATCTACCGCAAAATTCGGTGGTCCCCTGAAATAAGCCAACCAACAATAAAACCTCAAACAGTATTTGTAATGAAAAATAAGTGGAAAGATATTAAGCGAATTTAAATTTTTCACTCAGGCCAACTCATTTATGCACATTAAATACCGGAAATATTTGATCTTTCATAAATTATATGATTGCACTTTATACAGTTCAAAATTTATGTCATAAAATTGAATTTTAATGTAATAGTGATTAAAAAAGCCTTTTTATGTGTAAAATAGGCATCTCTACTAAGGTTAAAGTAACTAGTGATTTACACATAAATCCTTATCAAAAGCTTCAATAACAATCTTCGGGGGAAAATTTCTCAGATGATCTCTCGCTCCATGCAACTCCACGGGTGGGAAAATGAGTGTTTGATCCCAGAAGGGGTCGAGACTCTGTTTAATAACCTGTCGATATCAAAGTCCGTGAATAATAAATGTACATCAAATGAATTATTATAGAATAATTTAGTTAATAGTTGATTTATAGACTCATTTATAATTCGATTTAGAATCTTTTAATTCAAATTTTAGTAGTCGATATGTATTCTTTACTTAGTTTCGATTGATATAGAATTTTAATGAAGTTTTATGCGGCTTACTTTTGTGGCTAAGGTGTAACCGTAAAATAAAACTCGCACCAGTGGATCCAATAAGCCGGAGGTGTCCATTCCGGGATCAAAGCGTCCTTGAAATACGTGGGCTCGTAACTGGAACTTCTATAATTTATTTTATTACTTTCAAGGGACTTTATACTGCCACATTGTTTATGGAGTTTGCCAAATGAAACGAAAAAGCAAGGAAAACTCTTTGATTTCAAGTCTCTTCTTACAAAAAATGTATTTCTTAATTCTTTAGTATTCTTTGAAATCTCTCTAAATTAATTAGAAAATAGATCTACTCCGAGGCTTAGAAGTAATTTCTGCCTGAATTTTAATCCTCAATCCCCATTGTTTGTTTTCCCATCTCAAAAACACAGAATATCGAGAAAAGAACTGGAAATCTCATATCTGAGCCAACATGATGCAAATGTGTAAAAATTCTTGAGGTACAATATGAGATTGAAAGAAGAGAAGAGAGGTATGTATTATATGTACTACCGAGGACTCGTTGTATTTGAAGAAACGGGGAAACGTGTCAAGGTTCAATTCGTGATCCAGATCATACCCAGGCGGAATATTGCTCCAGCAAGCCGTTGCGAATCTCATGTTTCCCAACCATAAAAATATTTCTACTTTACATGCGTTGTAATCGGGCGCATCGCTTTCATCCTCTGCATTTTTCAGGAATAAATTTATGCGCTCTCCGCATCCCAGGCCACGTGCCATGTTTTCCTCTGAGTAGATGACATGAGAGGCTGGCATTCGTGCGTAAGCCACACGCTTCGATCCCACCAACATCCAGATAAACACGTCCGGCAAATTATGTTGTGGCTAAAAATGTTTCAAACTGAATTTACAACCCTTAAAATAACGACAACATTAAAAGGGGGAAAATATTTGATAGCAGTTCCCATTCTTAAAAGAAATTTTATTTTTAATTTAGCATCTTTTAAGAGGGTCTGAAGAATTCCAAAACAAAGATTAAAATTCTCAATGGATTGCCTACTTCATCTAATTTTTAGTTAACTTTTTGCAACTTCTTAATTTAATACTGAGTAACTTTTAAAATTTATTGAGTCAGTGAACTTAATTTACGTCTTCGCAAATTCCTCGTAGTTTGCGCAAGTATTTGTAAGCGTGAGCCATGGCGATACGGATATAATGATTGTTCACAAGAGCCCCATTGATGTTAACGATTTTTAGAATATTTTTTATCTCCTGCTGACACAAATTTACTCGGTGTCTGTCGAGTTTGGTTGTGCCACCTTCATCATCAAATCTACCCGTATCCAGTATGTGCAGGTAGTGCAAACAATACTGTTTTAAGGATTTCATCAGTTCATTGTACTTCTCGTAAGCGCTTTCATGTTCTACTACAATTAGAGACTCTAGTTTTTCAAGTCCCACTTCCTGAAATAAAACATCAATCGTGATTACAGAGGTGCAAAGTTTTTTATTATTTTATTTGTATTACGTTGTTTCTCTTCTCTCTCAATTTATTTAAGGTTTTTGCTTCAGAGTTTTTCAACGTAATTTGAAATTCCGAAATTGAATAATGTTCGTAAACCATTACATAAACTTTCTTATGTGAATTTGAGAAATTTAATAAAATAGGTAGGTATTAAATGGAAATTGGAACCTGGTACTTGCAAGAAAATTGGCAATGAACGAAAGAATGTTACTATTCAAAGTTCTCCATTCGTGATTTGGCCAACAGGATTTAACATAAATGCAGGGCTTATTCGACCCTAATGGCATATAATTATATTTTCCATCCAGAGTGCCCGTTGCTCTCGATGGAGTTTGACTCTCGTCCTCTATGTTTTTTTCCATCGTTTGCTCATCTAAAATATGAACAAAATCGATTTTTCCAATTATTAAAAATATGTCCTTAAATACTTTTCATGATTAAACTATATTGCAGAATACGAACTTTCAAGTTCATCATTTTCATTTGGTAAACATCGACCGTGAAAACATTGTTGATTCCCTGCGTTTCCCAGATTAATTTCAAAACTAATGAATTTCGTCTTGAATCGACTTCGATCGATCATACATACGTCATAAATTATACCAACCAGAATATACTGCTCTACATTCCACAAACTTTTCTGCGGTAATCAAAAAATGGTTCATTAGATTTAATCAACTTCGTTAATTAGTTTCCTAACTTTTCAACAGCTTTTTTGAAATTTATTTTCAAAAATGAGTTTTCACATGTTAGCTTTTTACGTTTAATTCACTTCTTAAGTTTAATTTCCACGTTCTCATATTCTATCATCTATAACTGAAAGCACAATAATTGTCTAAAATCCGAAGGGGCCACCCTACTCATAATCTTCTACAAATTTAATGTTTACTTGATGAAATTTGGATTACCGTTGCCCAGAGTTGGCTCTTTCGTACGCACAAGTAATTTTGGGAAATTTGTAGTTACGGTTGAGTTGAACATTAGCTGAGATGAACCGAAATTGACTATAAATCTTAATTCCAATAAGTACCAGCTTGGAACTCTGGTCGTAATTTGAAATTTGATGATCAATGCTGCTGTTGTTGCATTCGAAGGTAGAAATCGCCAGACCAATGCTCTGATCAAACCAGGCCAATGAATCGGTCTGCCAGGCCTGGGCCCGATTGCATAGTGAGGGAAAACAAATTTCTGTGGACAAATTATTTGTTTATAAAAAGTTCAATAAATTATTAAACAATTGCTAAGCTATTAAACAACTTTTCTGGATAGTTGCTTAATTGATTCTAGGTATCTCAGATTGAATCCAAGTATTTTTCGCCGGTACTCTTTAAAAAAAATCAAAAATCTTTAACTATTTTTTCCCCCACTCTGCGAACGGGCAAAAGCAGAATTTCTACACGGGTTTTTAAACCTATAATTCGCCCAGGCATTAGTCATATTTTTCTTATAAAAAGTAGGGGTAATTTGAATGATTTCTTTTCAATGATCTTTTATTCGACAAGGAGCATTTTCTGGTATTTCCCAAGCTTGATCTGATCCCTTTTTCTTAGGTTCTTCATAATGCCTAACCCAGATGCTAACCTCTATGATAGACGCTGTAGGTTCCACTTCAACTCCGGTTGCCGAAGATGATTCTGGATCATCGATTTCCGTTTTCAAGGAAAGCAGCAGTCTTCCTCGATAGATGGGTAGGGCAATCGAACAATTTCCTGTGCAAGAATATTTCGTGGCTGATCCGTATCCGTAGAGGTGAATAAAAGATGGTCCGAAAGTAGGTAGAAAACCTAGACAGTCAAATATATACGATAGAGCCTTATCTTTTATTAAAGATTTTACATTAATCATCTCCTAAATCTAGTTTGCAGAAAACTATCTTTTCTTTATCCTATTCTTCTCACTAATTACATTCTCATCAGAGAATGTATTAGTTTTGTGTAAAATTTGACCCCCCCATTTTTTGTCAAATGTCGACGTTTTGTGACCCCCTGAACCCGAAAAACATGTTTTTACCAATGTGTCTGTCTGTCTGTCTGTCTGTCTGTCTGTCTGTCTGTCTGTCTGTCTGTAGATTTTTTTTGTGAGCACGATAACTTTTGAAAGAATTGACCGATTTGATTGGCCTTTGGTATACTCTTTTAGTGTCCTAAAATGAAGGTCAAGTTCGTTAGCCAGCCATTTTTGATAAAAATTAAAAAATTTGGATCATTTTTAAAATTTTTGAAAAAATTTTTTTTTTAATTTACAAATTCTGTTTAAGGATATTCGTAGTACTTAAATAGTCGAACAATTTATCATTATGACTTTTTTCGATAAAACAAAAATTGTCAAACTTATAACATTTTGAATATTCAAAAAAAATAAAGAAAATTAAAATTTTAAGCTAAATAACACACGCTATGAAAAAAAGTTAAAAGATGAAAAATGTTCCTTTTTGAACGTCATATAAGACTGGTATAACCACTTTTTGAATTTTCTTGAAAAATTCTAAAATTTAACATTTTTAGCCAAATAACATGATACGCATTACTTGGCTAAAAATTTGAATTTTATATTTTTAAAGAAGGTTTAAATATCGAGCGCGAAGTGCATGTGCACTGATGAGAATGTGTTCCTTAAGGTCGATAGAACCTTAAGTAAATTAGTTTTCTTCTTCATTTGAAAATAAAGAAATTTAAATAAAAGTATATAGCAGCGATGAAGGTTGGTAAGCAAATGCAAGCGTGCGAAGTGTGATGAGAATGTGCTCACAATGGCACCCCTAGTTTTTTTTTAGAATTCTAATCCCACTGTAAATAATTTATATTTACAATATTAAAAATCTTCCAAATATTCATACGAGGGTTTATGCAATCTTTAATCTGAAAATTATATTTTTAAATTGGATTTACAAGTTTATTTATAAAAAGAAGGGTTGGTAACGAAAATTCAAATTTATGGAATCAAAATTTTGTAAATTTCGTTAGTAATACATTTTTTGAAAATTTTTTTCGAAATATTATTGATTTTCTTTCTAAATGGAATTTTACCGACAAGGTAGGATTCTCCTTTGGAAGTGACTATGTAGAAATACAGGATTCTATCAGTCGATCTGCCATCTAGCAACTAAATATTGAAATGAACTTGTTTCATCCCTTAAATTTTTTTATAAAAATATTTTCGCAGAGTATTATTAATATAGCATAAATAACCATTTTAGAAAACACAGCCTTAAGTTTGTTAAATATATTTAAATATTTTACCATGCTCTCCAGAATGTGATATGCTTCTCAAATTTAAAGTATAAATCGCAATTATATTACTGCTGCAACTTCGAATTCGATTCTTTAAAGCGATCCTGACGCGATGGAATAAAGGAGGAAACATATCCTTGAAAATGATTTTTTCATTAAATCGAGGCTCATATTCGTGTCTCTGTTCACTCGTTGATCCCTAAAAAAGAAGACATTTTTAAATATATATCAGAATATAAGGTCTATCAATATGCAATTTATAGAATTTGATAAATTTATAGAATTATTCTTTTTTTAGAACTGAAAGAATAAAAATTCTCACCTTCAAACCAGCGAACGATATTTGTACAAATGGGTTAATATCTTTAGGATCGCTTGAGCAGCGACAAGAGCCGATAGAACCTGTTAAACCATCAGCTCGATAAACTATAAAAATGTATCTGGCTCTTTGTCTCGTAAGTTGTAAACCATCTCCCAAGGGTAGTAATAAATTTCTGTGATAAAAGTTATTGAATTATATACATTCTTGAAGTAGGAAAGTTTATCAAAATGTCAGAAAAATTGCTATACAAGAAATATCTTTTTATTAATAAACACCTGAAGATAAGAAAATTAGTAAGTTTGATTAACGTACTTTTTCTCAGAATTAGTAAATGATTCTTTGAAAGTTTTATGTAATTAAAATTTAGTCACCCTTCAATATCGTCTTCGCCATCCGTTTCCGGATGTGCTTTTACTTTCATTCCTTTGGCTTGAACGACAATATTACATTTAACGTATCCTTTGGATCTTCCTGTAGGATCCTTAGGATTCGTGAGCATTGCCCATTTGTGATAATATTCATGATCTTAGAATAGAAATATAATTTTTGAGGAATTTTGAATACATGATGGATGATGCTTTATATTAACACGTTAACAGAGTAATTATAGTTCATTATAAACTGCATTAAACATTATGATGTTTAATGGAAAATACGTTAAGAGGAGAGAAGTTGATAGGAGAGAATGCGTGCATAGAATACCTGGTTGTTCCCAAACTGTAGCCACTTCGAAAACTATGCTTCCGTAAAATTTGATTCGCCTCAGGCAGCCTCTTAGATAAACTGATATGATAATTTTCGTGTTTAGAAATGTATCAAAACTGCACTTTAGATCGAACACAAAGTACTGAAATAATGCATTAAACAAATTACTGTTTAAGATTTGTTATATTTATGATATTTATTATACAATTTAATAAGTAATGGACATGAAATTAATGAGACCTTTTTTTAATACCTCATTAAAAAAGGGGTTATCTGTTCGTTCACGAACGACTGTTCTCTTTTTCTGGTTCCCAACTTTCACTACCACCATAGGATTTCCATTTTGAACTAGATGTCTTGCCTCGAGAATTGTCACTGTAACTTCATAAAGACCATATTTTGATTGATTTTTTGGTAATGGCATTATTACAACTTTTGTGCATTAAATGTCCTTCCATGTTGAGATGACAACTGTCAACAAAGAGGTGGGGTTAAATTTTCCCAATCGAAAAATTCAAATTCTTTTGTTTCAATTATTTTATTTATTCTGTTTCTTTCAAAAGGTTTCTGATTTTATGAGAAGAGAGGAAATTTGTTATTTCACTAATCAAGGTAATATTTTCTGGCAAAAACTTTTGATTTTTAACCAGTAAAGAGTTAAGAAACAAATAATAAATGGAAATACTAAAGATAATTTTATAGAGATGAAATTTCGTATTTACTCTACACAAAAAGGGGAATATAAGAGCAGCGCTCCAGCGCTCGCTTCAATAATCCAGAAACCTGTGAGAAATCACTTATCACAAGCTGGTAATATTTTAAAAAATCTAAAATCGTATCTGTCAAGCAGTTTTTGAAATTGATTTTGTAAAAACGTTTTGATAAATCGAATAAATCTTAAACTATTTTCTATTTATATAATAATATTCTATTTAATGATAAATAGTTAAATAATCTTACACTTATAACAAAGAAGTGTCACAATCGAAATTAAGAAATTCAGAATAAAATGTTTTAATATATTTAAAATTGATTCCCCTAAATAATCGGATTATAGAAAACCAAATAAAATTTAAAGACTGTTTGAAATTATTCCAAAAATTATTTATAGATATTTGGAAGTAGAATATAAGTTATGAAAATAAATTCAATATTTATATAAAATTAAATGGAATCTGGAAAAAGTTTCTTTTTCTGAATGTGGAAAAGTTTCCTGAACAAAAATAGCATGCACATGTAGAGATATACGATATGGTGTTCCAAATTGCTTCGACTCTCCTTACTGTAATTCCTTTTTAAGAGAAATAAGAATCTCTTCAGTAGAGAGAAGTCAAGATTTATTGATCTTCGAACGAAATTCGTGGGTTATAAAAAAAGTGTGAATTTCGCACGAACTGGATTTATTTCACCAATTTGTTGGGGTCTGATACAGGGGGACCTCGAATGCAAGGTTTCGGGGTTCCCAATTCGGTGGTATGTCTAAATTGGTCCTCACCAAGAGGCAGCCTTTTGCCACTGCATCTAGATTTTGGTGGCGTGCTATTTTAATAAGGGATTCGACTCCCAATTTCTTTTCAAGATCTGACGATTTCACTACCACCGGAATACTTGCTTCCAATGTTTTAGCAAGATTTATATTTAATCGATTGAAAGAGAACCTTCCAGGACAAATTATTTAAATTCAGTTCAAAGTCTCAGCTATATGCAATTTTAAATTGTTACTTCTAAATTATTTACATTGCAAATATTTTATAATACAATTAAAAACATACTCTATTGGAAAATACATAAAATAGGCGATCAGAGGGATGAATTATTCAAAATTGAGTAGATAATGATAATGAATGGTTTGAAAAAAATGTAGTTTATTGATTTTTTTGTGAGGCAAACATTTCTTTCAAACTGAAGCTTGTTACCCTCAGTTTAATCGATAAGAATTTTACTAGATAGAAACTTGGTTGATTCATCACTGATGGCGCCTCAAGTCAGTTCA
>CAJFCP010000059.1:1311239-1321417 GCA_904066005.1 Synergus itoensis | reverse complement strand
TTCAGTTTGAGCACTTATCCAAATGTTATCAAATGATAACGCGTTTGGATCAATAATCTTCTTTTTCACAAATGGAAGTTTAAAAAAATATTCCAAATTACAACAAATTTGATTATTTAAAGTCATACCGACTATTATTTACAGACCTTATGACTATAAAATACATATTTAAATTGGATAAAAATAAAATTTATTGCTGGGTTGAAGTTTCAGACGAATTTTTTTTTTTTTTCAAAGATTCTCACTAAAATAATTGTTTTACTTACAATAATTTGTTTATTACAACAGAAATCAAGGGAAATGTTTTTATAAAGAATATTTTTAATTGATGAAAAGATGAAAGATGAAAAGATCCATGATGAAAAGAAAAAAATTGTCCTGAGTATGTCTGAAACTTCAGTTTAATATAAACATTTTGCATTCAAAAGAGCGTTAAGGGGAAGAAAGCTTCTATTTTATGAAAATATTTTACTTTCGCGAGTCATGAAATTTTGTCTAATCATGTTGTCAGACACGTGAGTAAGTATGTGACAAATGGAATCTTTGACATGTCTGTACAATGCGGCTTTCCTGACTTGAGAGTGACAGTCAGATTGTACTAGAAGTGTATTCAGTCAGGCACGAATGTGAACTTCGCACGTCAATTACAGCTGCTGTTATGCAAATAAAAACAGCCTACGGCGTGTTCGGATGAAAAATTATAAAAACTCTAATTATTTTTATCTTGTTATCTATGCCATTGCTACCAACTTATTACGTTATTACTGACTTATTTCGTCAGTTTACTCAAAATGTGTCTTCAGTTACGCAAATTTTAGTCTGATCTTCTTTTTATACAATCAAGACCAATTGCTGGAAATTTCCTCTTGTAACATTACAATTAAATATAACCTGGCCGATTCATAATAAGAACACATTAAAAATGTTCAATGTTAAATCAATCAATGTATATTTATTAATATTATTTATTTTATACAAATATTTGCAAGTAAAAATATTCATTTTATATTTTAATTAAAAATTTTTAACATATATAATGTAATCTGAAGATGATACATTTATGCCCTGTTTTAATATACCCCGAGTGGGAAAAATCTTTGACTTTATTTCTGTGGCGAGAGAACAGATTATTGGAATTCCTATTATTCATATTTTTCCGTGGGTTTTATTGGACGATTACCATGGTTTCATAATGACGCTCGTGGGCTCCTTCCATTTGGATGTTTCTCTTCTGTCGTCGCCCATTGAGATAAAAAGATCCGTTCCTCTCATACCTTCCAGGTTATAACGCTTTCGCACCTGTGACACCGTGCCTGAATGTTTCGAAGCTCTAAACATTTTGATTTACGAGCCATTTACACATATTGAGCCTCGTATGCTTGAAAACCGGCACGTTTAATGCCTTTGGCGAGTGGCCATTCCTATGGAAATGCCGTGGACTTTCAAATCTCATTTTATCTGATATCTTATTATACTCTTATTTTAGTATCGTCATTCCTTTGGTCGATGCAGCACTCTCACACGTTGTAGGATATCCAAAGACGAGCCGCGGAAGGTCTTCCGTTTCTTTTTTTATTTACTTTTTCATTTTCTTTATTCAGGAATACATAATAAAGCTTACGACGTCTCGTTTGAACGGATATCAATCATAAACGATTTTACGATCGTTCGATGGCCTCGAGGCGCCTCATTCAAATTTTTAATCTTATTTTATTATTTTTAGATTTCCTCATCACTATAAGCATACTTTTCAATCATTTATAATCCTCAAATCATAAAACTAGGTTTTTAATTTTTGAAATTGAGTTAATTACTTTCAAGCAGAATCGGATATTAATAATTAGGATTCGAATCCTCATACTAATGCGTACATTTTTCAGATTCTTGGTAATGTGAAAGAAATAATGTGATGTGAAAATTTATGTCATCACCCCAATTCAGGGGATCGTTTTTCTTCTTTTTCATTTTTATTGGTACATTCACACTTTTTTATGAAAAGGAGTTTAGCTGGATATAGAGGATTTCCATAATAGAAAAAGTCTAGATATCAATAACAGACGTCATTAACACCGAGTCTGTATAAACGCCACGTTCTGCATTCAATAGGATTTGTATAAAGGGGGAGTGACGTTCTACTACTGCCTGCGGAGCGAGTGAATGATCGAGGGTGTACAAATCCAAGATCTATTATAGGCACGAGATTCATTTGGACACGTGTCTGCACAAGTGGTAAATTACCACCGTTTTGGTTTCTTCGATGCGACCGAATCGACTTCCAATACTTCATATAAAAAACTCTCATAAACATAACTGAGACATAAAAGAAATGAAATAAAAGAAGTCATAAAAAAGAAAAATTGAGATGTGAAATTATTGAAAACGTGAAAGTTTATTGTACCATTTTTTTTATTTACAAAATATTTGTTATAAAGTGAAGCTGTTCCAAAAGGATGGTTAGAATTTATTATTATTAAAATTATAACATATTTATGAAATTCTTAGTGTCTAGATTAAATGTTATCTATGCAAAAATAACTCGTTGAATATACAATTATATATTAATTTAACGAAGACCTACCAAGAAGATAAGAATTATACTTATAAAGGTTTTTGCCACCCAGTCGACGAGATTTTTTTATCTCTAATCTTTATTAGCCCATTAATATCGGTTTAGGAACAAATATTCAGGAATTAATAATTTTTTTCTGAACCTGAGTGCAAATTCCCATAGTGCTTTTCTCTGGTTCAGTGAAAAATATCACCTGCAGTCTGGATTAACTCGTAGAAGATTATGGAAAAGAATGAAGAGTCTTACATATTTATTCGTAAGTCGGTAATCTCTGGAATATAAAATGCCAGATATGGCATAAACCTGGAGAAATTCTCAAGTAGAACGTTGAGAATCGTACACTCAAGGTCACGAATGCACGCGAATAAAATTGTTTACAATTTAGAAAAAAGTAAAATAATTCTGATACATATTCAGATAGATACATATTCAAAAAATTGGAATATTATATTTACAAAATTAGCAAACATAACATATTTATACCTGTTGAACACTTGCTGAAATTATCACCTCGTCACCTCGATTATATAAATAATACACTTGTAAATGAGATAACATCATCTATTTACTCCACAAAAATCAAAAGTAATAAAATAATTACTACCAGACTTATCTCTCTCATATAACTCAATCAATTTTTGAGAATTCTACCCTGCTGGTTTAACTGAAACTCTTTTCTTCTTCTCTAAAATTTCCTGGATTTCCTCTAAATTTCTTCCTTTTGTTTCAGGCATCACGAAGAACAATGTAAGTGACCCGAAGAAACAACAGACAGAAAAAATCCAAAAACTGGTATAAACCCCTGCAGCTTCATTCAGCATTTCAAATCCAAAAGTGACCAAAAAGAGTAAAAATTCCGTGACAACAGTGACGCAAGCAGTTGCAGATGCTTTGACATCAGTTGGGAAAAGTTCTCCAAGTAATACAAAAGGCATTGGACTCAATCCAAAAGCAGAAGAAACTTCAAAACATGTCAATCCTAACAATGGTAGCCAGCTAATAGACGGTAAGAATTCAACTTCTAGATGCTGTAGATAAAAAAATGAACCCACAATTGCTAGAGAAATTGATGCAAATATTCCTGAGAATATGACCAACAATTTTCTACCAACAGAATCAATCAGTTGAGAAGCTCCTAATCCAGAAATTATTTTCACAACGACCATCACAATAGTCGCGTATTCCGGTTTGAGTGAAAAAGCACTGTAGCTAAAAATGATTTGAGTATAAGCCAAAATAGCGAAGTATCCAGAAAAAACTTTTGTAATATCAGCACACAGGGCAATCATCAAGGCTTTTTGGTATTTCCTAATGCTGATGAGTTTCCACAAACTGCTTCCTTTTGAACTTTGATTCTTGAGCGTTGCTTCCTTCATCCTTTCGATTTCCGATTTAACCGAGTCAGCATCTTTGAATCCTTGAAGTTTCATTAAGCTTTTCACTGCCTTTCTATCCTGACCTCTTATGAGGTAAAAATATGGAGTTTCTGGCATGAATAAGAAGGTGATGAGGAAGAAGATGGGTAATGAAAGCATCACGTAGTTCATTCCATGGTAGGATAGAAAAGCACCTGCTGATACGACTACGAGGATTCCAATGTCGTATGATATTTTTATTACGTAGAGGAGAATACCTCTGTTATCTTTGTCAGCGATTTCTCCGAGATAGATCACTAGAAGGCCGAGGGAAGAACAGTAGCCAACTCCATTGATGACTCTTGAGATGTAGAGAGTGAGGTAGTTTCTTGCGAAAATTGTTGTTAACCATCCGGCTATTTGAGGCAGGGCAAATAGAAGGAGGGAATTTTTTCGGCCTATTCTATCCACTAGAATGGGATAGATTAAGTAACCGAAAATTCCACCGAGGCTGAATAGTGATGCTATCCAGGAACCTTGGATGACTGAGACTGGAAATTCCGATTTTTCGCTTCTTAGGTAAGGAAGGGCTGGCGATGTCCACGTCTCACAGGCACCGAATCCAATTCCTGAGATGCAAGCTGAAAAAATTGTTGTATTTAGTTGTTTGTTATTAATTAACTAAAAATATCTTCTTGTTTTTAGGGTACAATAATTTTTAATGCAAGTTCAAAACATTTAAGCTTTGTGGCTGAATCAACTTTAATTGATGATATACGTTATCAGTTTTCAAAACATATATACACATAACTTTCTCCAGAAATTATTGTCGAAATTGATCGAATACGTGTCGTCTTATCTACACAGTTCGTGACGTCCTTCATTTTATATGCCATTCTAATGGATAAAAATAAATTCTAATCAGGCTTCTTTAGAGGCGGATTTAAATTCTGTAAAAGAGCTTCTAGTTTGCAGACAACTTTTTATAATCTTCTAAGCACTTGTATAAATGAGATATTTACTATATAGATATTTCCTGCTTAACAAATATGTCACTTCAAATGTCTCTTTCATAACTATTTTCTTTTCATAATTTTCAATCTTTATTTTATGTATGTATATATATAAAATCACTTTGTAATATACTAGGCCTATTTATCGAGATATTTCAAAAGATTTAATCATTCTTTATCGATTTAAATTGAAAAACTGTACAGGGGAATCTAGAAAAATGTTTGAAAATTATTTTTAAAGAGCTTTTCTTCTGACTGACAAGCTGAGGGTTAATATTTCATGAGATAAAATTTTACACACTTCCTTCTTAAAATTCATTAAGTAAATGAAGTTAAAATGCGAAATTCCATCAAATTTTGAATAAAGTTTGAATTAAAAAAATTCATATTATCATCGTCGTTCAAAAATAAATTATCTTTCATAAGGTCAATGATGTTGCTTCTTAATTGTGAATACACTCAGATTTTTGAAGGCAACAATATAAAAAAAATATATTTTTTTAAACTTCTTTTGAAAATTATAAAATGCTTATTAAATAAATTGAAGTGAAAAAAAAATCCTTTCTCAAAAAAATGTTTAAAATAAATATTTTTGCTAATTACCACTTATAGCAGCGACAAATTGCAACGTTTGGCTTCCATTTTTTTTATTTTCTGATGATTTCTTTCGTTCACTGCTATTATTTTCACTATTTTCAATACAAGAAAATACGAATTTCATGATGTCTAAATTCTAGATCATAAATCTAGAAATGTTATTGAATAATTGAATATTTAAATGATGGATAGAATTGTACTATTATAGTTACACAACTGATCTTTACTCGGAGAAATGGTATTAATTATTAACTCCCTCGAACTTCCAGTGTTTTCTGAGTTCTTCTCAATCTGCGTGGGGGATAAAAAAATTAATCAGATAAGCTGCCACCTGTTACGATGTGTATTAAATATACACTCTTTGCTCTACTGTCACGAGTTAGATATATTTATCACACACGTTATTAATGTTCTTAAGCTTATTCATTTGAAAAGACGAAGCCGAACACGTACTTCCGCTCACGCGTTTGCTTTGTCTTTATAAATGTTACATATATTTTATGACATTTTTTTCCCCCTGTCAGATGTAATTAAGATTTCATATAAAAAAATTCAGTTTTATAGAAATAACAGTTACATGATATGAATTTAAAAAACTCAACAAGTTTTTCTAAAATAATATATATTTATAAAAATGCTTCTATAAACTTTATCATTAAATAAATACTACATCTTTTTCTTTTTTTTATAAAGATTTTAAATATATTTCGAGTTTTGATGCGTTGATTTTTTTAGAATAAGAAGTATACCACCAGCGAACGCTGATAAGCATGTTTGATTAATATCCACACATATAAATTGTTTAAACCATACACAAATTATCAAGTAAACAAGTGGATTCGTCTGTCTTCCTGAAAAGTTTAAAGTCACTAAAGACAATTTTATTTTCCTAAAAGTCATTAAACTTACATCAGAGATTTATATAATTATAATATAATATTACATATTTATATAAAAAATTATTACATCTTCCGAAATGAATACAAAAATCTTAAAAAAGGAGGGCGTTTACAAATTCCTTGGATTGTAAAAGAAGAATATGAGCTTTGGAAAAACTGACGAGTGGAAAGCTTTTGAAGTGATAAAGGGTAGCAGTAAACATTGTAATAAATTAAAGAGTTTGGTACACAAATTTACTTTTAAAGCCTCAAACATATTTGAGTGTGCGAATTTCGGAAGAGGAATTATTTAATTATTTCTAAACTCAGAATTGGAAATTAGAATAAAATTAGAAAAAACCTTTAGACAGAGAGAAATTCTTAAATTCTTTTCTTTCTATTTTTTTTCTAGACTTTCTTTTTGATTAACTTTATGCTTAAAATCTCACCATGTCATTATTTTCGTAAAATATTGAAATTTGCGGCAGAAAACTAATTTAAATTATACCGGGGATTAAAATTTTAAAAATTGAGTTAAGGGAGGTAAAAACTGAGATCTTTTCCCACGTGATTCGATGAAACGGGTGGTGCTTCTCGTGAGTTTCGACTCACGATTGCGGGTGTGCATTGTTTCGAGGTAGTATAATGCCCTATAGTTCACGACGCGGGACAAGTGTGTGAAACCGAGAGAATCTAACGACTGCGCAAAACACACAAATAGCGGATTGTAATAATAGATGAGAGAAACGAGTGCGTGTTCTACAAATACGATATCGACATGAGGGGCCTCGCGGGCACGTGACCCTTTCAAAAGGACTTCGAACATAACGAACACCCCCAACGGTGAACCCCGGGGTGGGGCACGTTCGGCCCCGTGCCCTCGACAGTTATCAGGGTTAACTTACAAACCTACCACTAATATACCCAGAAACATTTTTTACCCCAGCTCGTCCTTTTCTTCACGCACTTCACTATCTCGTTATCCTAAATATACCCGTCATTCTTCCCCTTCGATGTTGTGTTTTAACGACCCTGATTTATTAATATTTGCTATTCTCGATTAGCACAGATTCCCGTACAAAAAAATGACTACACATATTTTTGTCCTTTATAGAAGCTCTCTAGAAGTATTTTAGGGTATTTAGAAGTATTAAGCAGGGCATCATAAATTTATCCTGATGTTTTAAACGATTTTAATATATATTTCGAACGAATTCAAGACATTTAAATACATTTTAAGTGATCCTTCCTTTAAGTGATCTTGGAATTTTTTTAAATAATAATATTTTAAAATATGTTATCTCTTTAAATTCTTTAAAATTCCTGCACATCACTTATTTTGTAAATATTTTATTTTTATAAGATGTGTTTCAATCTTTTGAACACGTTCGAAATTTCTTGAAATTCCTTAAATTTTAAATTCTTAAAATCATTTAAAATGTCTTAAAATCTTATGAAATCCATAAAAAAGTCTTTGAAAAATGATAATACTTCAGTTACCGGAAATGTAAGATTTTCTTTATTAAGGACACATGTTTCTTGCATGATTCGTAAAATCCAGGTAGACATCTCAAATATACTAAGATCATATAATTTCATCATTCAATATTATACAAGATTTCATCATTTTCAAAAAGATCTATTTTTATATTCGACTTTACATATTACTCAATTCCCTGACATTGAATAGAATGTTTACAAAAAATATTCTTCGCATCCTTGTCTGATATAAAATCATTAAAATATTAATCACACTTTGGTCTTTCTTCAGATTAAATTAAAATAAAATTGAAAAAATTTATAGTCCTTTAATATGAGCTTTTAGCAAATAATTATATTCCCCGGTATTATATTAAACACTGTAAAGTTTTAACATAAATATAGGGCTTGAAAAAACTAATTTTTTCCGAGAACTTGTGCACAGAAAAGTATTTTCCTAAGTGTATAAACCTCGGGATACTTTTTTATTTAAAAAAGGAACAATGAAAATATACACCCTCGCCACTTGCGTGGGAAAAAGTCAAAAAGGCACATAGGATTCGTCTCCTTTATGATGTCAGGTACATTAAAATGTAGTAGTGAGAATGTATCGCACATATGCAGATTGTGCAACTCAGTGAGAAAAATCGATGCCACTTTGCGCGGTTTTTATTCTTCTGAAGCACTCAAATATCCACACGTGTGTAATATGAAATTGGTGAATGCACGCCACAATCTTTATTCAAGTACTAGACAGCTTGTAAGTCAAACATTCTCTACACTTCTTCTTTCCTCTCTTTTCTACCTACCCCTTTCATTTTTCCTTCTTTCTCTCTCTGTCTCTTTAATTTTTACAAAGAATAATTTTTTGTAACTTTTTTGTTTCCTCTATGTAACAACAGACTCCGAGTTGAATTTAGCGCTTGATTATCGCGTTTCTGTACAAGGTCGAATTCATGCTCGATTCTAAGAGTCACCTTGAGCCGACCTCGACCTTATACCTCCACTCGTGCAACTCCAGATCCGGATTAAGGAAGAGAGGAACTTTAATGGATCTAATTGTGTCTTTTGCTGTTTACATTGTCCACAAGTTAGTTCGTAAAACTTCATTTTTTAAATTTCCTGACTTTTCCACCACTTTTCCATGGAGTAATTAAATTTAATTACCCATGTTTGTAATTATACATTCGTCATATTAAAAAAAAATATTTATTTATGTTCAACTCTTAATCATTTATTGTTTAAACAATTTTAGTATATTTGAAAATATTATGTTACTTAAAGTCATGTATAAGCCACATATACTTGACTAAAAATTAACATTTATTGTCGGTATAGCAAATAAACGTAAAGAAAACGATATGAAATGTTTACCAACTTTGCTTTAAAGTGAGATGTCTTAAAAAATTTTAGCCGGTAAGGTCGGAATTAGACAAATTCGGGAATTGTCCAGAAATTTCGTAGGAAAAATTTAATAGAAACCCTGCAATATTGTTATTAAAGATTGCTGCAAAATTACGCGCTGCTGAGCATGAATTTATCCAATTATTTGCAATTATTACTGTCTCTTTCGAACTTCTTTTTGTCTTCTGTGCATGGAGAATATACATAGAGGAAGTTGCAGTAAACTGTAAAGCTAGTGTGGTTTATGTCGTGTCCAGGTCGAACCAAGATGATGGGATGATGGACCGCGGGCGTGTCCGAGTAGCCGATACGGGGCGCGTGATCAGAAGACCTCCCGGGTCCCGGACGACCACCCTCGAGGGGCCACAGGTCGACTTGTTAGGCAGACATTCACGAACTAACGGATCACAGTCGCTTTTGCCAAACATTTCATTGTTAGGTCGCTCTCGAGGCCGATTCATAAAATCCGATCACATGTTTATTTCATTTTTTAATGAAATTTGTTTACATCTTTTAAAGGAAGGAAAAATCTCTATTCTAGTGTAATCTCTAAAACATTTAAAACGATTCCACCTACGATGCATATAAATTAAAAATTTAAAGACATGCTAACAAAAACTGTATTAAGAAAGTACAAACAAAATTGTTTATTCCTCGAACTGACCCTCAATTTCTCAACAACACACATCTGTATTTATCGAGACGTCAGTATGTTTGTTGCTACCTGAGAAGATAATTTTTTAAGCGTTCGAGATTTCAATTCTGTGAATATACGTATGAATAAATTCGTAATGCATTAGTTTTAAAAATATTTCATTATTTAGGGCACCATTTGGACACCAAAATGTACTTTAACAAAAAATGATGAAAATTTTGATTGCAA
>CAJFCP010000059.1:1230308-1311229 GCA_904066005.1 Synergus itoensis | reverse complement strand
GTTGAACCTTTCGAAAGAAAGGGGTTAAGATTTAAAGTCAAGGAAGAGCGAAATGCGATCATCAAAATGCCTTTGGTACTAAGTGTGTCACGTTATAGTACCCGTGAGTAAATGTCCGGCAAAGCAAGGAAGGCCACCTTCCAACCTTTTTCGGGTTCGGTAGCCTCGAAGGCTCCCAACTAATTAATGAAGGAAGAAACGTCCTTTGCTCTTCATCCTGCATTCTATTCTTTTTCCTTGAACAGATCTATATCGTCTAAAAAATTAAGACCTAACAGATCGATTTCGTTCTCACGAATAGATCCAATAAATATTTAACCCTTTCCCAATGAGGTACGTCCTCACTTTTTGCTTTCTGTCCTTGGTGAGAACTCTAGAAAAATAATGTCAAAAAGTAAATCTATGAAATCTGTATAAGAATTTTCTAAATCCTTCCTTCCTTCTACTTTAACCTTATTTTCCACCCTCCTTTTCAATACACTTTCCATCCCCCTTTTTAAATTTTTTCTTCCACCTTTAGCACACCTTTTCTAACCTTCTCAGAACTGAAAATAAATATCAAATTTTATAAAAGTTTTCATATTCTTTTACATAAATATTTCTTTAAAAATTTTTCATGAGTCATATCATTAAATAAACATAAAAGTAAAGAAAACTTATTACGAATTTTCGAAAAAAATATTTAAACAAATGGAATTTATGCAAATAATTGATAGTTATTTCACTAAAGTTGATAAATATTCCATTAGACTGATAAAAATAATTTTTAGTAAAAAAACAGGAAAACAAAGTGTTCAAGAATTAGATTTCATGAACGATTGGCATTTTTGGATTTAAGGGTAGTTTTCAAGGCAGCATGGGTCTCGTTTAAAACTAACGATAGAAAAAGATAGTGAAAATGGATAGAAGAGATTCAAATTTTTTGAGAAGAGATAAACTTGAGGATAGAAAGAGATAATATTTTGGGGATGCAACATGGATTTTTTTGAAAGGGATAGAAAAAATCTCTTTTCTTCCAACGGGGAAGGTTTCAAGGGGACATATAAAGTTATGGATAAAAAAGGATAAAAGTTGAGGTAGATAAAAAAAGATAGCGAAATTTCTATTCTTTTCTATCTTTTCACTCCCAACAGAGCAACTTCCTGCCGGGAATTGAACTTTGTCGTGTTCAGCCGAAAAAATTGGAAGTCAAAGAGTGTCCCGCTGACCCGATTTCACGTCCCTCGGCCGGAATTTGCTCCCGAAGAGAATTCATAGGCATTCGACAAGAAGTAACCGTTTCACGTCGAGGTTGAAAAAAAGGCTGAAACTCGTTTTCGTTTTCGTCGCTAATTAGACTCGTTGACCGCCTCTCAGCATAGCCAGTGTAGCCATAACAGGGCGAGTCGAGCCATGAGATCAGACGAGAACCAATACTTGGAGCTAGTTTGTTCTCGTCGCCCAGTCCTCCAGGGTGCGTTTCTTGATCGGTTGCCATTGCACATGCGTATCGTGAAATTACAGAATGTGACCATTATACTTGCAATCTGCGCGAAACCTGCTCGTTTTTCCTCAAATTAACCGCACGTCCAGAAACCTGTCGCGAATCGAGTGCGAACATCATTTCTATTCGTTCTTCGTAGATAAAAGAGAAAAGCTGCTCTTCTTGTGAGCCACGTTTCTTGCTAGGAAAAGAGTTTCACTGAAACACCAATAAAAGTTCTTATATTCAGCTTGCTCTAGGTTCTAACAGCCATTTTGAATCTTATGCTTAGTGCCTCTACTAGTAGGAAAAATATGTTAAAGTCCCAGCGAAAATATACACGACATAAGCTGATGATTTCATAATCGATGATGAGGAATATTTCATTAGCTTATGCATACCTATATTAATTATTCAGTAAAGAATACATGCTTTCAATGGAATATTTCGCGACATTAATATTTCTCTCCAATAAATTACTGAATTTTAAGATAGACCTTTGAAGCTCAAAAGTATAATAAATGACATGAAGTCTCAAAATGACAAATTCGAATTGCATTTAAGTTGGGCAAATATCTTCCTGACATTTCTTAATTGCAAAATCAGTTAAGTAAATTGAAACTTTAGAATCATCTGTAAATGTGTTAGTGAATGAAGACTAATGATTGGTTTAATCTGATTAAAGTATTTATCAAGTCAAGAATCCTATATGTAGATATGATAAATGCTATGTCCTCGCCCTTCTCATTCCGGATTTACAACATAGAACGATTGAGATACCTTCTCACTTCGGAAAGGATCGTTGATACTAAATGGCTAAAGGAAGGTGAACGGGGAATGCGCGTGAGATAAGAATCACTGTCGAGATATTCTATAAGAAGATAATTCACTCGAAGAAGTTGAATCAATGTACTTCTGCTAAGAAAAAGTTTTGTGTGTAGATTATACGATTCGACATTCAAACGAATGTGATAAGCATACCTGAATAGTTGGAATAGGCTTTCAATTTTAAGATCTTAGAAAGAAGAATCTCGAATTTTTCTAAAGTATCTTTTTTATTATTCGCATGCTAAAACCTATCTAGAAGAATATTTTTCCATTTTTTACAGCTATTTTGTAAATTTTTAGAATTTTGAAAAACCGCTCCGTCAATATACCTCGAATAAACTAGAAATAACGAGTTTTTTTTATTTTTAGTTCAGACAACTGATTAGGGCAGAATCGTGTACACCGTTTGGATCTATGAAATTTTGCTACGACTGCCCGGACAACGCCGGACAAATGTTTGCTATTAAATAAATAAATTTAATAACATATATATTTCAATAAATTTTCAACGTCTTCTTCTGCAGTAAACTATGATTTACACTCTCACTTCTTCAAGTTCGTAATAACTGTAGCAATCATTACTAACTTTTAGAATGAGTGATTTATAGCACATATAGTCATAACCATCACGTTGTTATGCCACCCAATTTGATTGGTTAAAAACGTTGATCAGAAATCTTATTACTGGCATCAGTAAACCAGTTTCTTGATGACTTTGTAAGTTATATGAATCTATGAGTAATTTGAAGCAAGATTGACATTCTATTGCTTTATCTCACTTCCTCTTGATCAAATTATTATTTCCCGCATATATCATATCATGCTTTCGATAAAAAGGGATTAGCTTCTTATTTATAATTATAATCTCGCTACTAGATCCTAATTACCAACCGGAAGTCATTCCGATTTTAGATTCTTAATAATGAATAATCTTAATCCCCAGAACATGGTCATTTTCATCTTTTTATTCATGAAATAGAGTCCTTAAACTCTTTATCTGAAACATTAAATAGCATAATTGCCCTTACTAATTAAGGTTGCTCGAAGGTCGTTACAGGATATAATCCAGCAAGAATTTTTAAGATAGTAAAATAAATTCCTCGCGAGTAGAGAAATCGCAGTTAATAATTCATCCAACTAAAGTATGCGATGACGTGCGGGATTTATCAAGTTGGTGCGTTCTCGGAAAGCCAATAATTAAGATTGAGTAACGATTGGCGACGAAGCGTCTGTCGAGCTTTCGATAGGGGTCGATTTCAAAAAAATCGAGATGAATGAGTCAAGTGAAGTCGAAAGTGCACGTGATACCATAAATTCTCACATAATATAAAGCGGCCATCGACATTCGCCGAAGCTCTAGTGCTCAGTGGGCGGCCATATTGGATCATGATATGGGCCCGCAATTAAGGCCGAGTAGGCCACCCGGACGAAGCGAGTGCGATAAGATGAGTTTCGCGTCTCAGGGCTAAGCTTGACCTTCTGGCCCGTCTGCTATACTTCCCAAAGTACCGTACAACTGAAGGTTAGGTCACGATTGAGTGCCGATTGGGTGGGCCTAATAACCATGGACTATATATACCCTCGATCCTTGAGAACTCGAAAACAAGTGTCTCAAAAAAAATCTGCAATTGGGTTGAGTTTGCTTTCCGGCCTTGAAGAAATTCTCAAGGTCATTTCAGAAATCGTTCTTTGTTTTTAAGAAGAGATGAATTTGGAATAAATAATTCGTTAATTGAGGGAAAGAGATGAAAGTTTCATCATAAAAAATTCAAATTGGAATCTATTTTTTGTCTTTCTTGAATCGTAGAAATAAAGTGACGTAAGGTCTTAAGTTTCTTATCCTAATTCTTTAAGTTTTCTAGAAACTGAGGATTAAATCACGCCGGCTTGGGGTTGAACCTGAGGTTTCTTTTATGAATTGATAGGAACACGGTTTTTTTCTATTTTTCTCGGTAAAAATATGATCATTTTTATTTTTCGTACAGGAAAATACGCTTTTTAAGTTTGAGAATTAGTTCAGTGCTTCCTAAAAATTTTAGGAAGTGTCTTCTGAAGTCTACAAAGAATCAATTCAACCCAACCATAACTTTTTCAATTTCCCATTAAGAGGTGATCCAAAAATGAAAAAAATGAAGTCAAGAAAGATGTATTTCAGCTATGATATACATACACCTTTCTCCGCGAGCGAGCTGTCAAAAGTGCAAAAGGAGAAGTTTTGCAGGCCGCACGGGCGTAGGTTTGTTTTAACAAGGCATTTAAAGCGTACTCGGTAAACATTCGAAGAGAAATATTGGTTGTTTATGGCATGGTGATTTATCTCCTCGCACGGACGGGACCGAATGGGACGAGTCGGATGAATAAGTTCAGGTAAGGTTCATTTATGTGGGGGAGTTAGTGTCTGGCCTCTGGCTATGTTGATCTATACGCTTTTGCCTGGCTTAGAAAGACGACTGGTTTCCTGTCCAATGCTGATCCATGGAAATAAACCCTGCAAGCCCAATTAACCAACCATCCTGTTCGGTACCGTTCACAGATTTTTCACCTGTAAAGTGATCCTCGTAAATTGTTTATAGACTCGACTGATTTTTCATGTTCAACCCTCGCATAAACCACACCTGGTCAACACTTCTCACACACCTATTTCTTCCCTGGCAGTGATTAATTTTCAATATTCATGATTAATATCCTCTAGACTAGAATATTTTCAATACTTATCGATTTAATTAAGGCATCGTAACTTAAAGCAATGGATGGATGTATTATACAAGTTGAAAAGACATTTATGTCACATTTTTGACGAAAATGAGGTTTTCATATTAATTGATTCAGAAAGGTCTGTAAAGTCTGGAACTTAGTCGACAGAACTAAAAGAGGGTTTTTTTCACATGTAAGCGATGGTGGAGCTCGAGCTATTTTACTGATAGAAAAGCTGCATGTTTACAGAATGGGCAACTTTTCTAAAAAAATACTTTTTTTGATACAAAGTCGTTTTCGTTGATTTTCTACGTTCGACGCTGAACAGACAAGTGTCTTTTTAACTTGTATGGCAGTATTATTTGGAGAATCTTAATCAAAGTTCCTTTTTCACAAACCTGGAGATTTTTTGATTGGACTTTCATGTGAAACTCTTATGATTCAGGTAAAGATTTAAATTGCGACCCATCCTGTCTTGAAGAGGTTCCCGTGGTCTGTGAAACAAAGGACTATTTCAATCTTATACGATTTTAACGAGCGAAATTCCGGAAGCTATTGAAATTTCTCAGAGTTGACTACTGTGCTAGCTGATGCAATCGTTTGGCTACCGTATAGCGGTTATTTATACTGGCTAGGTTGAGAATAGATTCGCCGCAGATTCAGTGAAATTCTCCCTAGGAGGTCTCAGCTTTGACACTCTTGGCTAAACAATGGCCGGCCTAGAGCGCCAGGGAGTTTCGTAGGAATGCTCGGCATCGGCACTCGTTAGGAAGATGTTTTAGAAATGAGGCAAACTTTTTTATTCGACCATTCTTAATCTTCATTAGTTCGTTTAAGATTTGCATACCAGAGCCAACTCTCGTTTATCTGATCGTGCCGCGACAACCCATGAAAAAATACGCTTTGTTGTTACCCCTTTTCTTCGACTGACTCAACCAGATCAAACGATATGTTTATCTGTTAAGCTTCCTTAAAGCTCATCCTCTCCTGGAAAAAGATAGACAATTCTATCCATAATAGTTTGAATCTTGAAACATTTAAATATCTTCTATGTGGAAGTAAAAGGTAACTTTGCTCTCTGTTTTTTTTTTGTCTTTATCAGTAAAATTGCATTTTTATAGGTCAGGACGAATAATCTGCATACTTTACATAACATTAGCACACCCACAAAAATTTGACTTGGAGGCATGAACACTTTACGGTCATCGGTCCTAGAGAAGAGCGAATTTTAGATGTTATAGGAAAAGGCGTGGAGGAGGCGTTCCCCATAGCTCATCATCAGATTGAGTTATTGAGGTCTTAACTAAAAAGCATACTAAAAGTAGAATAGGCCAGAAACCTTTAAAATTTTCTAAACACTTTCCTACCAAAAAAAATTTATCATGCATTCAATTTGCGGAAAAAAGGTGACGAAATGCATGATGAAGACTTCTTATTAATTAAAGTGTTTCTTCTTAAACGATTCGATTTTATATATAAACTTTTTATTTGAGAAAATGGTACAAATAATTTAACATTCAATATAATATTATTTCAAAATGGGGAAAACAGAGCTTTTATGGCACTTATTCAATTGTTTTTCCTTCGCGCAACGTTTTAATCCATCTTCAGATCTAAATTTAAAAATAAAATTATAGTTGTATAATATAATAATAATTCTGCAAGTGAAATCTTTAAATGAAGTAATTTTTCATATATGTATTGGTTTTCAGATTTTCATATTCTTTACTTGACAATTCGAAATGATATTATAATAAATATTAAATTTGTTTATCATTTTCTCAAAGAACGTCTCGCAATGTCTGACGTTTGTGATGAGTAATGGAAATTATTTACTTTTACGTAATTTATTGAGCCTCTTTTATCAAGGCGAAATGTCACGCTGAAAATTTATATTAAAATTTATAATATTTGTACGGTTTATGCTTTATTTACGTCTGTTAGAAATTATAAAATGATATTTCTTTTACTTAATTCAATTGATTTTGTAAGTTTTGCGGAAATTGCATAATTTAATAATCGGATTTTTATTTTTTCTTAATTTTTGTATATGTATAGGGAGATTTTTCAATTATTAATCCAAGATGACAATCAAGAAAGTTCCTTTGGAGTAAAACTTTTACAAAAATAGAGCACAGTTTGATAAGCATATTGCCTGATATTATTTTTAATTAGCGGGTTTATTCTTGGCGATTTGGAATTCTTGGTGCAATGTTAAGACTTTTTCTTTGAATAAAAAGGTGTTTGTTGGAAGCAGTCTTTTCCCTGCAATACCCACACACATGGATAGCCGAGTATGGTTAGATACTGATAGAGGAAACATGGCCACCGTTCATTTATCGGCTGATCGGAGGGTCCCCGAAACTTTAGGTCCAACCAACACTGTGATTCCAAATTAACTTCGAAATATCTCTGGTCCTCTAGGAAATAATAAATTCACAGCTTCCCACTTTACAGAGTAAAATCTTGCATATCTTAAAGTGCGTTCTAGGGGCGAAGATACATGTCTCAGCATTAACAAATCTTCACGAAAGACCTTTGATACAATATTTATTAATTATTTGACTTTAGCTTTAAATAAATATATTTTCACTGATAAGTGTTTACGATCTTATTGGCACTCCTTATTTGTACAAGATCTCAGCAATTTTTTATCAGTTCCCTGATTTGTTGCCAAAGAAGATATAAATCAGCGCATTATTCCTCTTTGAGGAAGAAAAGATTTTTTCGATTTAAATAAGTCGCCATTTTCAATTCGCTGCGAATTCCGTCGCTATGGCGACCTTTGTCCAGATCGTGCTACAATGGCTACTATCTTTCCCAGGACCGTACAAAAAACGTAGGACAAGAATGGAAATCGTTCGATGCAGGTCGCAAGGACATAAAAATCACTTGCAAGGGAGTATTATTTTTATGAAAAAAATCTTAAAGATAATTCTTGTCCCCTATTGTTCTTAAATACTTTGTTCTTTATAAATTATACTCAAGGTTCACGATTTATTAAATCTTGAAAATATTGGAAAGAAGTAAAAAAATTTGTTTATGGTTTTTAGATCACTTATCAAACATTATCACGCAATAATCATATGATTTTTTCTGTTCATTTTTTATTTAATAGAACCTTTTAAATAATATTACAATTGTATTTAATCTAGTTGTTTTATTATAATTAAGTATAATTCAAAATAATGTGAAAGTTTGTATTTTGGAAATGAGGTTTCCAATCCATTGTCAGTGAAATAAAAATAATCAACAGTTTTCTGAAAGGGGTACCTTGTCGCCTCACCACGTTCTTGAACCTCCACAACGACTCTCCCATTCTTCCTGGAGAAACCATCGCAAACAAAGAATCTTCCTTGCGTCCGGCGAAAAAGGTAAAAAAGGTAAAAAAGTTGATACACGAATAAGCGATGCGCCGGTTGGATAATCCGAGAAAAAAGAGCGCGAAACGTGAACGCTCACCATCGCCCTGTGGCCCTGTCGATGTCGATAGCGTCCCATACGTACGTATAGGGTGGATCGATTAAAAACCTATAGTCAAAATTTTTTTTATTCAGTTTTTTTCACTTCTGCTACTTTGATTCGTGATTCTACGATTTTATTCACGATTTAATCGTTATTTAGTTTATTTACTTGTAATAAATTTGGTTTTTGTATTCGATATAAAGTCGAATGAGCATTTAATTCTAATGCAAATAATAGAATTAGAATTTTTTGAACAACTAATATCTAAACTATTAAAATTCCTATTTTCTCTATATTTTTTATGCATGTTCATAATCTGCTTTAAAACTTTTATCGTAAAAAATTTGCTGAGAAGAAGTTATATATTGCGTATTAAAATTATTTATCTAAAAATATCAATTCCGAAGTACGCAATTAGTGTTTAGAAATTCTGCATGAATTTTCTGATCATAAAAACGTGATTTGCCTAGGACCTATCTGGACCTTGGTTGGTATATAAAGCAATTGATTTTCCAAAAAAATTATCAGTCTTAATGGTCAAGTATAATTTTTCAGTTTTAGAAAAAATGAAGATTCTTACTGGCACACTACTCGTCTACTTCGTGGGTTTCTTAAGTTTTGTTCGTAAGTAAAATTTAACAACAGGTAAATATTGCATACTTTCCAAATTTTGTCAATATTGATTGATTATTCAAAATTGAATAATGATAATATATCAAATTGGGACATAATTAACAACAAATAAGGGTAAAGAAAAGCAAATGTATCACATGTCCTTGAGTAGAAAGTACATATGAGTATTAAGTTTACATTGAAAGTATTAGAATGAAAGTTATACAAATACTAAACATATACAATAATTTCCTTAATTGACACTAGAACTGAAGATATTTTACTATTATCGCTATTACAGATGTGGTTTATGATATACCATATGGTTTTTTAAAATTAAATTTTTGGGCTGTAGAAGAATATTTTATAGAACGTAATTTAAGATCTGATTTATAACCTTGTTTTTCGAAATTTTTGTACACCGTTTAGGATATCTTTTGCAAATATGTGTTCCAAATTAATTACGGTGATAACTTCTACTATAAATACTGGTAAAACATATATAAAAGTTACTTGTCACAGTATTCGAAAGATTCTGTTCGAATCAGACAAAAAAATGCGAGTCCTTAAAATAATTCTGTTCTTAGCGTCAGCTGTTTTGCTTCATTATGCAGGTAAGTGAATACTCAGAAAAAAACTTGACTTAAGTCAAAACTTTTATTTTAATAATTCAAAGTAAATTCTTTATATTAAAGTTGTTTATTTCAAAAAAGAATTTGTTTGAATTAAAGAAATGTTTCTTTAACCGTATATCAATACTACAATTTCTTTGGTTCAAAGAAAGTTTCTTTAATTCAGGAAAGATTTTCTGGGTGTATAATAATATATAATTATATATCTACAATTTGAAGTACATATATGATACGCCGATGAATATTATTTTTTACCAGAATTCAGTCTGAAATTGACCTTTATTTATGATTAACAAAATCGACATGCGGTTTTTTTATTTGTAAAATAGCTCGACCTCCACCATGGCTTACAAGTGAAAAAACTCCCAAGTCTGTTCATTCTGATCTCGATCAATTGAAGGATATATAAATCCCATTTTTAAAGAATAACAAATCAATTTCTGTTTCTACTTACAGAATCAAGTTCGAATAATCTTCCGCCGCCTGCAAACGTTCTTCCTGCACGCCTTGTTTATTCTGGTGGTACAATTCACGACGTAACCCATCCTGGCGCTCAACCATTTGTAGTAGATCAATACTTTCTTGGTGTGGAAGACGATTATTATCTTTATCCAATATTTAATAATAACCCTTATAGAGTTTACAGTTACAGACACAATCGGTTGGTTGATATAACCTTTGATGAAAGGAATCGTCTTTTACGAGGGCTTCCTTTAGCACCTGGGCCGAGAGGACGAAGACGAGGACAACAACAACAGCAACAACAACAACAACAACAAAACGTATACAATCCACAACATCAAGGTGAAGAACATCTGTTTTAAATTTTCTGTTTTTTTTTTTAATATTATTTTTCAACTAAACAGCAATTATTTATTCTCATTCATATTTTAATGGTTAAAATTCATCAATTTCTGTTTCTAGCTTCAACAAGTAGTTCGTTTATTGAACCGAGTGCCTTTTCTGAGCTTCCTCCACGTTATTTTTATGCTAATGGGAGCATTCACGAATATGGGCGATATAACTCTAGACCACTTATAGTACAAAATTACTTTTTGGGAATGGTAGATCGTAACAGTTTTCTTCATCCAGTAGATCCCAGTAACCCTTTCCGCGTGTACAGCATCATAGCCCGTACTATGGTTTCTATAAGTGCTGAAACTAGACAACATCTTCTCAGCCAATCATAATAAATCCCAAGGTATCAAAATGGCGCAGCAATGGCAACTATATTATGAAATTATGAAAATTTTAATTGTGCAACGATTTGATGCGCTTTTCATTTTGAAAAACAATTATACTTTTCAAGGAAGAAAAGTGAAAATTCTATCAAAGAAAATAATTTTTGGAACGATTTATCAAGTGTGCATCCATTTTGAAAAAATATAGACTACTACCTGCAAAACGTGTCTTCATTTTTCCCTCATTTATTTACTTGAATTGAATATGTAAATTAGATTCGGCCGAGGATTCGGTAATATTAAATAATTAGGGGATTTTATTTGCATTTACCTTTATCCCGGGTAGTATTTTACTTGAGACCCAGTAGAGTTCTATTTAGTTTCCCCCAGTTTTATTAGGGCTCTGTAGATAGAAAAATTAACTAGCGAATAGATAATTAGGTTGATCTAATAGGGTGCTAGCTGGGCAGTCTATAAAGATCCTAAAAGGGCAACCGTGTATTTATTATGTATTAATATATATTCTAAACTTTAAGTCTAAAATAACTTTGAGGTAGAATTCAGTAATTATATGATATTTACAGTTTTAATATAATTTCAACACTGCAAGAAATAAATTAAAATATCCGCCAGTATCTATGACTTTTGCGGTTATTAGGAAGAGTTAAGGGTGCTTAGAAAGTATCAAGAGTGAATTCGGCAATGGCCAATGGAAAGAGCGAACAAGGGGACATCGGAACGGAAAGTGTTTATGCACGACAGGTTCGCCGACAACGGGGGCCAACCGGGCTCTAAAGGTTGGCCAACTCCAACCTCTGTTCACCGCATCGAAGAGACATTATTTACAAAGGAGTCTTCGGTAGACAATGCCGGGACCAGCAGCCATCTTTCTTTCCTTTTCTGTACTCCATATGCAACAGCATCTGCTCCCGACTATCCCATCGCTCCTTCCCTTTATCTACCTCACAATTTCAAAGTATGCACTTGGTCTCCTACCCGAGCATTATCATAAAACCTGGAGAACACGTTCCGCCATTTTTCTTCATTGCCCATTCCTTCATTTAAATAAAATAGATTTCTAGCGTTTTCTACAGAAAACTCGGATCAACTTTCCATTATTATTCTGCGTGTATATTGGCTTTTGAATCGCGCTGGAAAAAAAATAATTAGCTGCATTACCTAAATATTCGCTACCATAGCTAATTAGAGACAGCGAAACTGGGGGAGCGAATATTTTTTCTACCAAATACCAGGTCTAAATTTTTAGCTACCATATAAGCTAAATATTTGTTCACTTGGCGAACTTTTTAGCAGTCACAGTTATATATTATTACGTATTAAAATTATTTATCTGAAGGACATCAATTCTGAAGTACACGTAAACTATGTGTGACACACGACATACATTCACATAAATAAATTAGACGCAAAAAAAATAAAACGAACAGTAAAATTTGTGTATATCTGATGATAAAAACGTGACTTGCCTAAGATCTTATCTGGACCTTGGTTGGTATATAAAGCAATTGATTTTCCAAAAAAATTATCAAATTATTCAAAGAGTGCTTTGAATTGGATAATATATCCAATTGGGACATAATTAACAGCAAATAAGAGTAAATAAAAGCAAATTTAATTAATAATAATAACTAAATTGCTATTAATTTAAAGTGTTGATAAAGTATCACATTCCCTTGAGTAGAAGGTACATATGATTATTGAGTTTACATTGAAAGTATTAAAATAAAAGTTACAAAATACTTAATCACTTAATAGGTGTTTTTTCGTTCCTTTAAATAAAGATGACTATAAATAGCCTTGATGTTGAAAAGGTCACTCTGATTTAAAAAATTTACTCTATTACTTTACGTAATATTTGCATAGCCTTAGAAACTTTTGCAAATATGTATTTAAAACTAGTAACGGCGATAACTTCTACTATAAATACTGATAAAACGTGTCTAAAAATGAATTGTTACAGTATTCGAAAAATTCTGCGCGAATCAGACAAAATGAGAGTCGTTAAAATAGTTATCTTCTTGGTGTTATCTATTTTGCTTCATTATGCAGGTAAGTGTATAAATAATAATATATAATTATACACCTACAATTTTTACAATCTTTCTGAATTGGATTGTCATACCTGTCTTGTGGATGTAAACATATATTTGTATAATACAGTGCGACTGGTTAGATTACAATAAGTGGAAGGGTAGTAAAATTAAATTTTTAGGAATAACAAATTATCAATTGCTGTTTCTACTTACAGAATCAAGTTCATCATCCAGTGAGATTAATCTTCAGCCGCCAGTAGAGGGTGTTCTTCCTCCACGTTTTTATTTTGCTGATGGTACCATTCATGACCGTACCCGTCCTAACGCTCATGCAGTTATAGTAGATCGTCACTTTCTTGGAATGAAAGAAGGTCTATATCTTTATCCACCATATAATGATAACCCTTGTAGAATTTACAGTTTCAGAAAACATCGGTTTGTTGATGTAAGTGCAGGTGAAAGGTCTCGTCTTTTGCAAGGTTTCCCTTTAGCGCCTTGGCCTAATCGACGAGGAATCTCAGAATAAGAATAAATACAGCAAGGTGAAAGACGTTTACTCCTAATTTTCTATTTTTTTTTTTAATTAAACGGAAATTATTCATTCTGATTCATATTTTAATGCTTGAAATTTATCAATTTCTATTTATAGCTTCCAGGGGAAGTTCGTTTTTTGGACCGGATGCTGAGCTTCCTTCACGCTTTTATTATGCTGATGGTACTATTATGGTACTATATGGTACTATATGGTACTATTCACGAATATGGACACCTTAACTCTAGACTATTTATAGCAGAAAATTACTTTCTTGGAAAGATAAACAAGAAATTAAACTCAATTTGCAAGAAAATTGAATTTAAGTAGAAAAAGTAGCTTTGGTAAGACCGCTTGATATTTGTAATAAATTTATTATTTCTTTTCAACGCTTTGTCACATTATTATTCCAAAAATTCTCTTCTATGTTTTATCTTCACTTATCCTATTTCTTAATAACAAAAGATAAGAAAAATATCAGCAATGAAAAATATCTTGAAACGAAAGACTGTTCTTGGAATAAAAAGTTGTTACACAACGGTTAAGGAAATATTTTTCGATGATTAATCTTCTTCTGTGACGATTTCTTGTTTACCAGTCTTTTGTAATATGTAGATGGGGTACATAGATACATGTTTACTTAAATGTATTTAAGTCTTGTTGCCTGAATAATTACACTTTTAAAATGAGTTTCTTATCAAAATGTAAAGACTACACAATCGCCTCGCGAGATATCGTCATTGCCCCCCAGGTAGAAAATCTTGTATATTCTCGAATCTGATCGATCGTAATGAATAAGGTTTTTTTTCCTCGATAATAATTGCCACTGGATGAAATGAAGACAGTTGAGGAATAAGAAATGTGAAATGTATTAAACGGGAAACCTCGAAGACGTGCGGTGAATGGTCACGAGCACATTTCACGTGAAACTGGATCACTAGAATCGCCATAAACTATACTCGTCATCGGAATCTACATTTATGAAAACGCATGAGAGACAATCCAATAAAATAAGTAGAATTTTCTTCAGACATGAGAGGAATGACGAGAGATGAATTACATAAGTACACACGTGCAAAACTACGAGATCTGATGTAGGAATTCTACAAAAATGGGTGTTTCAGAAACCAGATGATAAATTATTTATAAAAATGTTATGTAGCAGGCTCTACTCTTAATGGAGTTTGCTGTTTTAAATTTGTTTAGTGCTTCAATTACAATAATTGAAAATCAGAAAACAGAAATAGGAATTCCTTCATGTTATAATTATTTTAAGTCATTACATTTATTTTTAGAGTAAAATCTCATTAAAATTATTCAATTTCACTAACTAAGGTGATTTTATTAATGTTAAAATTAATTTTAATGTTTATGTTTTATTAACGTTACAAATTCATGTTTATTCTTCAATGTAAATATGATAATGAGGTAAGGTGGAGGGATAAAGGGTAAATTGAAGGGAAAAGAAAAACTTTACTGGGGTAGAGATGTTTACGATCCGGGGGTTGGTGAGGGGATAGGGAGAATAGTGGAGGGATTTAAAAGTTTAGGGATGTTATGGGTACATAGGAGAAGATTATGATATATGTATATTTTAGAGTACTAAAAAATAAGGTACACGTATTTTATATACGTCCCCAAATTCATATTTAGGGGGTGAAGCTACTCTTCAAAATTTTCGAATACACTCGGATCCCACGTTATTGCACTCCGAGTTTTTTGCGTTCTTACAAAATTGTCTCCCCTGCCCCTCAGGCGCTGCAACCTCCATAGATCTATTTTCAGTGGCGGAGTTTGTTTACGTTTTAAAGGTAAATGTTTAATGGTTCAGATTAATGCTTCTAGGATTAGAGAGGTAACCAAGACGCGCAATAACGTGGGGTCCGAATGTATTTGAAAATTTTTATGGGGCGATAAGTATGGGGGTAGAGGGATATATAGGAGAACAAAGGGACAGAGGGGTTAAAGTGGATGAGAGAAGATGGTGTTGAAAGAAGTTTAATTGGTAAAGAATATGGAGAGGGGGAGAAGGGGTACGGAGGAGATGAGATGGATGTATAGGAGGGAAGAGGCTATGGTGATGGTGGTTGAGTTAAAAGGGGTGGGAAAGGGAGAAGGGTGGAAAGTTATCGGTTTAAAGGTTTAGGAGGGATGGTATGGATAGGAGGGGAACTGTCTAAGTGAAAGGGGAGGGGTTAATGATATAGAAGTTCTGGAGGGCAAAGGGATGAGGGAGAAGGGAGAAGAGGTTGTAGGTTTAGAAGGACCGGATCGTGAGAAGGCAGAGGGACAAAGGGGTTGACATGGATGGGAAAAATTGGAGTCGAGGGAAGAGTGATGAGATAGTTTATGAGGAAGGGGAAAATGGTGGAGGGATTAGAGATTTGGAAATATTAAAAAATGCATAGAAGGAGAAGGATCTATAGAAGCTGTGATTAGGGAGATGAGATGAATGATATAGGGTTGAAGAAGAGGAAGGCTGGACAGTGGAGGGGCTTCTGGTTTAAAGAGATAAGATATGGAGATGGTGCAATTTTTAATGAGGGGAAAGGGACGATAGAGGGATGAGGTTGTAGGTTTAAAGCGTTCGGAGGAGGTGATAGGAGACAGGGATAGGAGGGGTAGGAAAAATCAAAAATGAAGAGCAAAGAAACAATTCTTGGCATCTTCGTGCTGAACTTCCTATTCGAACTTCTTCGACTGAACTCTAATTTTATGTGAATGTAAAGGAGTTGGTCGGTTGTCGAGTAGCTGGACTTTCGTCACCATTAACGTCCCTTGGCCTGTATAGAGCCGGAGCGCACGCGTGCAAAATGGGGGACGGACAGGGACAGGTTATTTTGGCTGAGAAGAGTATAAGGAAGGAAGGGTTTGACTCGCGGGCTCGTTTCGGTCGATAGTCTTTTGTTCTGTCAAACTTCGGAACGCGGACCTCGCCCGGTTTCTGCGATTCCACTGCGGTCGTTCATGGAGACGGGGACGATGGTCATGGAGACGGAGGCTGGAGTTTTTTATTGGGGCGGCTGCCGCTGCAGGCCGATCGCTGATGTTACTGCAGCCGCACCGCCGTGCCGATACCAGACTGGCAATCGTTTGCTTGCTTTCCTTCCTTCCATGACTCGTCCCAACTCGTCCGTGCTAGTGCGGTGGTGTCCACAAGAAGGGTAGCGACTGGAGACCAGCTGCTCTCTTGTACTCTTTGAAAGTTGAAAGCCTTCCTTCCTACGTACCGCCATCGCCATTGCGAAGAGAGACTCTACCTTTATACTGGGTATCACTGCCATCACCAATGCCTACGGGAATCTCCTCATGGAGAACCCATCTTGCTGTCCTTTTTCAAGTTCCAATTTCCAACTGAAAAACAGAGCTAATATCTAGCATCGCTTGGACATTGAATTTACGCTCTTGTTCCACTGGAGGTTTTAGTTTGCGATACCGACCAAGCCCTTGAATTTTGCTGCAAGAAAAGATGGAGAAGACCAGACACATAACATTTGTTTTTGCTTCCTTTTCAAATGTTGAGAATATTTGTTTCAAGTTTCCCATAATTAATATTCTACTAGTATGGAATTTTATCTGCGGCATCATTTCTTTATTTCAAGGCTTTGAAGTTTCGATGTAGATGCCATTAAAAGTTTATAAGATCAAATCGCTTAAAAATATTTCAACTTTTTTGTCTTAAGGAGCTCAAATTTTTTTTCGGTAAATGCTAATTTTATTGAATAATAATTCATATCGTACCCAACTTTTTAATTTAAATTATTCTGAAATCGAAGCTCGTAGATTGTGCTCTTTAACTGACCCTTTTAAATATTAAATTTTAAATTGAAATGTGAAGTTGTTAATTTGTTAGTCTTTTAATTTCTTCCTCTTGATTCCACTTACAAAAAATAAAGTACTTTGTAAAGAATAATGATGATTGCGAGTGAATATGAGTACTTAAGGCATTGCACAAATGAACCCTGCGCATTTCGCAGAAATTGATTTTCTTTATTTAGTTTATTTACAATTAATTGCAAGGGAGGGGCAGAGACTCGATTAAATTTCACACAAGAAGGCGTGTGCTGGAATTACAACTGAACTCTCTTGGAGATGGGAACCGCGTTAAAAACTGGACCAATTTTCAGTAATTTGTACGTGGTAACAGTGGATGCGCGTATCGGGAGTTTGGCGGCAGCAACTGGATTGGAAGAGGTTGGATATAACGGTGTGAGGGTCCATACTGAATACACTAACTAAGAACGCAGAAACTCAGAACGACCTACAACTTTTTGTATCCTTTCAACGAGATAAGAAGGAGTCTTTATTTTTAAAGCAATGGCGGATTTAATTCCCTCTTCTTTTATTTTCAAGCAAGGTAATCACAATAATAAACTCCTGAAATTATTAACGAATAAATGAATATCATTATTATTATTAGGACTTCTGTTACATTTTTGCTTCTATAAGAGATCGACATTTTATAATTAAATGGTGTGAATTGTAGGAATTGATCATTAAATCGTCAATTATGATGAAGTAAAGTGTGAAAATAAAGTAATTGCAAATTAAAGATATTGGGAAGTATAAAAGGTGAATTAAAAACTAATTAGAGAAGAGAAAACGTGATGAGGGTTTGCAGTTATCTGCTTGAATTAGTATAAAGAATTTATACAGTTTTGAAAATTATCTCCTTTGTAATTGCAGTCCTAACTCGATTAAATAAAAATTATAAATTGGAAATTACATAAAATGATTGTCATTTTATAACGTCCTTGAATAAACAATTTTTACAATTAGTCCATAACGTTGCATATGCATTTCTCATTACACCAGCCCTTTATTAAAACAAGGCATACGTATACTGCTGCGTGTGACTTAACGAGGCTTAGCTAATTAACGTAAAATTTCATCAGTCATGGAAGAAGCTCTTTTCCACATATCTCGGCCCGCTCTTTCAATTTACCGTGAAACGAAATATTAGTTTTCGCAACGACTTTAAATTAATTTAAGAAAAAACAATTTCCAGAACTCGTGATACAAAAAATTTATTTATAATCAAGGATAAATATTGATATCCCTCATAAGAAACAAATTAAAATGAAATGAAGAAATTATAAAAAATATTAACATTTTATACTAAATAAATCAAATTGAAATTTATTCTACTTTTGAGAATTAAATAATTGGTTCTCCAGTTATCGATTATTAATGAAGAGCGGTTAATATATTGAAAAAGTTGAAAAATTCATAAAAGTCTAAACATTCTTATTCTCATCTTATTAAAGCAAGGAATAAAAAATGCCGGCACTTACGACAGCGAAATTTATTAAAGCGAAGAGACTTAACGTGAAGAAGTCATGCATGTTTGAAAATACGAGACAGATATTTATCGCGTTCGATGCGAGTGTGTATCGATTACGAGGCTCTAATGCAGCTCGTATGCAAAGAGGTGATATTTCGACGTTAGGTCTGACCATTGTATCTCGAGTTCATTAAATATTAACGAGAGTCTCAATTTCTTCATTTCGTTGATGAGTCGCCGCGCGCCATCCGAACCCGCATATAGATTGAAAATTAACTTATATGAGCGCCGACAAAATATACGGCATGCGGCCCTGAACATATACTTCTGCACTTATACGACTCGCAGCCTACAATTTACAGGATCCTGTGTTGGCATAAGCTGAGTAGGATGACTTATCTTCTTGCCCCGTTCAACGTAAAATTCTCAAATTTCTAATTTGATGCTAATTAGAACTCACACTTACCCCCTTGCTTCCCGTTTCAAACATTTCTTTATAGCTCATAATCATTTTTTTTTCGATTTTCGTAACTTCTGCACCTTGTTACCGTTTCCAGTATTTTGGTAAAGGCGCATGTATTTCCCCCAAATTCTACTTTCCCGAATCTTCATTTTACTGAAATTCATTTGACCAAATAACAATTTACCCTAATTTCTATTTCTCCCAGTTTCCATTTGATCTAATTTGCATTTTTTCCAATTACTACATTTGCCGTAATTTTATGGTTCCGAATTAACATCCGACATAAAGTAATAGCGCGAAATTCAAAATTCAACCAATCAGAATGAATAATTTAAATTTAACGCCTCTTTTTCATGCTTTTTTTAAATAAAAGACAAAAAGTTGAAATTAGCTTCAGCTGCAATTGAAAAAAAAAACTATAGTATCTAATTCGTATGTCCCATAAATTCAAAGCTCATAAATTTCATACTGAAAAACTATATGAGATCTAAACCTTTAAATGTCATAGAAAATCATAAATTTTAGAGTCCATAAATTGATGATAGAAAGAGGTCACAGGTTTTAATTTTGTATCTATATATAACTATTTATTGTGGTTAATAATAACATTCGAGTAATACACATTAACGTATTCATACCGATTTACATAACTGAATCACCCTTTACAACGTTGACACACATTTACAGTTTTATATATACTACACAGATCAAATTAACAAATTTCATTCAATTTTATTAATTTACAGACAAAAATTGCTAATAATTTTGCTTCTGTTTTATAATGAATTTGTTACATTTCTAAATACTGTGTGTACCTGTGTATAAAAAGGTATACCAGGAAAATTAAATAAATTAATAATTCTGTACTTCACCTATTCATTCCTGTTTCACACTGACGAAAATTCTATAAAATTACCTAGAATCTTAATCAAGTCCAAAAATTTTAAGGAATTTAAAGTTCTCGCTACTTAATCTTAATTATAATAATGTTAAATACATATACTCAATATGTACACAAATATATAATAAAAAATTTGACTAAAGAAACTTAAGATTCCCTAATATCTCTAACAAAAATCACAGAAAATAAAATATTTCTCAAAACACTTTACTCGCCCAGCTTCTCCAAAGAGATGGAGATTAATGAGTTAATTGCTTTCGTGTTGCAAAAAGATTTTATCGATTGATGCTAAACAGTTTTTGCAGCAACATCATTTGTGTACTTAAGATTGTTAATCTCAACGTGTTAGTATCAATTAGTCGTCTTCATTGTTAGTTACTCGCCCACATATCTACAAAAGGAGTAAGGTGGGATAAGACCTCTAATACACCGATTCAGACACATAGATCTTGAACTAAATTAATGCTGGACATTTTAAACAAAAATGATGAGCCCTTTTAATTAAAAATTAAGAAAGCAGCACTCACTGAAATAAAAGGAGAAGAATCAATAAATATGAATCATCTTATCCCTCCTTATTTTAGGAAAACTATTGTCTAAAACTTTGGTAATTCGGATATGCTTGGAACTATTATTATTATCACTGATTGCACTTAAAAGCACGATTCGAGATACTTTTCTCGATCAACGTTTTTGTTTGCTTCCATCGACTTTTTCTTCAATTTTTTTTTAAGAATTGAGAGATTAATTCAAATCTAAAGAGTTGATCTAGAAACTTATTTTAGAAACAATTTTACCTCTAAATTGTATGAAAGATCTGAAGATTAAAAATTTATTTTACTAATGAAATGATCTATTAAGCAAACATTTTTATTTCTTTGTTTTAGGCTCACTGTAAGTCCTAGCACTCGTGTGAAGGATCTCAATTTGAAGCACCATTTGCTTAGTCAAGATGATTTGAGGCAGTACTAAAAGTTTCCTCTTCAACTTCAAGCCTTCGTCAGTAAAGGTCAGAGAAAGATACCTGAGAAGAACCGCCGGAATGTAAATGATGAAGTGCATGTAATTCTTCCATCGAAGTGGATGGCATGCTGTTACTGTCCCCCAGGAGACCGGAAGTTGGACCCACTCCTGGAGAACCTCCTCCAGTGCTGGAGGATACAGGAGTGCCTGGACATCCAACATTGTTCGAGGTACTGTTGCCCTCTTGTCTCATTATATTTCGTCTCCACTTCGCCCTTGCATTTTGAAACCAAACCTATAAATAAAATTATATATATGTATATATGGGTCATTGTATTAGCAGAACTAATAAATTAAAATTTTCACATTAAAAGCTCAATTTACTTCAATTCAAAAACCTAAGTTATGTGACAATGACCCATATTTATACTTATTATTTTATAAACCAATTATTTAATTATGAATTTTGATTTAATGTATCTGACTTCCTGCTTTCTTTATCGTAAAGAAGATATTTTGTTATGGATGCAATTCAAGTGATTGATCTCAGAACTGATTTCTTGCACGTGCCAAAGCAGGTCGGCAATCCGTTGTACTGATGCATCGAAGAAGAGTCTGAATGTGTAGAAGTTTTTTTTAAGATACCTGCAGGACTCTCTTCGATAATCCAGTTTTTTGTGCCAACTGCTTTAGATCCTTGGCGTCCGGATTTTGATTAATGGCAAAGTAACTTTTCATCGTTCTGAGTTGATGATGTTTGAAACTTGTTCGCATACGTTTCGTTCTTTGATTTTGGTGCATGGGTCCTGGAGAACCAACTGATGCATCGTATGCGGTCAATGACTCCATAGATGAAGAGAGTTCGTTTGGATGAAGTAATTCTGAAATATTCACGAGAAAATTACTGATTTTTAACTAATTTCTCAATTAATCCCAAGTGTATCAGAACCTTATCAAATTAAGTAATGCTCGAAATAATGTTAACATATATACATTTCATGACACTGTAATTTCGATGAAAATTGTGATTGTGAATTTCGATTGTGATTGTTCTTATAGTTTTCGTCCTTCGGCAATTATTTGGAATCGATTTCGCAAATTTTTTTAATGATTTCCGAACAATGTGTTGATCGACATCGGGGTTTAAAGGGCCCACGAAGAAATCGTCACCGATTACAGAATCGAGCTCTTTCTCTCGCTCTATATGCGGAGACTTCTTAATCAGATCGAGGAGAATGTGTCGAGTGGACCAGATAACTTGAACGAAAAAAATGCCTGGCAAGAAAAGGGACTGGGATCGAAGAAGGTTGCCCTGTGGTGCTGTAGTAAATGAGAGTCAGAGAAGCTCCCTTTGGATCTCGGTCGGTGTTGAGTGTCGGTGATCCATCAATGATACACGCGTGCTATCGAACGCTTGGTCAATCACAACAACCGGACTTGTGGTGCGAATGAATCGTCGTTTCACCAAGCCAACCATCCTCACATCATTTATTATTCCCCACTGCACCTCCAATGTCGATAGCGGATTATTAAAGACAAGATAATTCACACACTTGTGAAAACTGATTATTTTGTAATCAACAGCCACTCGCTCAGAGCAGTTTATCCTATGATTTAATTTACTTAAATAGTACTTACTTAAATAGCACACATTATCGTACAATATTAAGTGAGAATATATTTTATGGTTCAAAAATTGGTAAATTAATGTAAAATATTATTTCAAACAAAAATTGCTATTGAAATTATATGTACTACAGATTCTTTCAACTGATTTAGATTTATTTTCAACAGTAGAAAAAGCCAGATTGGTCAGACACGACAGATATTGGTAAATTAAAATATCATTATTTGAGATCTTAGTTTAAACAAATATTGATCTTGAAATTGTGTGTTGAAGACTCTTTCAACTATTCTAGACTTATTTCCATCAGTAGAAAAAGTCAACTTGGTCAGACACGCCAGACGGATGCAAGTCAGAGTTGCACTCTCCCTTTCAAATATGAAGCCTTTTGCAGAATATTTATAGAGAAAATATTCTAAAATAAAATATTCTAAAATATTCTATTATATTCTATTCCAATCACAAAAATTCTAGAAAATATTCCCGTTCATTTAAATTTTTTTATTTCTTCTATAAAAAAATCCAGTTCTGCAGGATACTTTTTGCTATTTAACGACACTGGAAAAGACTTCTATCAAAAACTAATTAATTGCAGAAAAAAATATTAAATCGATTAAGAGCTAAGAGGATAATATTGAAATTCCCATCAATTTTGTACTCAGAACGAATAAGAATTCAGTCTCTATCAATATATTGAGCCCGGCCGTTATTTATGCGATATTAACCATTCGGCGAGATTACATAAACCTATCAAGGCTGTCGTTCCCTCTATTGAAGCGAGAAAAAAAAAATAACACTTTTTAAATTTATCTACGACGTTGATTCCAGCGCGAAGCCTCATTATTGGTGGTCGGTAGGTGGGAACCCATCATCACGAAATACTAAATCAGTCTTTCCACACCTGTGCGTTGCAATTTATAACCGCGCCGGAAGAAGTGGGCGAGGTCAACTGCTTTACCGACAGCCAATGAACCCCAGTCATCAAAGTATCATTAATAAACTTTGGCTCATCCCCTCATCATGCAAAATAAGTTTTCATCCTACAATATCCTACAGCACTTTGACAGATCACTCAAACTCCCTTTTTAGACTCTTTTCTAATATTTTTCGTCCAAACTTTCGTTTAAACTTTGTCGAAATAAGTTTAAAAAAAATTCGAAGAAAGAAATAACTTGATGGAAGTTCAAGCAGTTTTTTCTGTACTGTATATGTTTACTGTATGTGTTCGTGCTGGTTTCTTGAAAATCGGAACAAAGGCGAAATCGGCGTATAAAATGGCGACTGTGGAGAAATTCCGTTTGCGACGGAAACGCGGGTACATTGTATGCGAAATTCACGCGAGGATATAGATGGCCACCCAACGATGGCCATTCGCCATTGGCCATGGCCAGGGCAGTCGCGCGGTACGAAGAATCAATCTAATAAATAACGCGGCGGTGGATAACCATTGAATTCAATTGAGAAAACAAGTTTCAAGCAAGACCAAAAGCAAGACCCCAGTCAGCCGCGTCGTCCACCGTTACAGTTTATATTCCATTCTGCACAAGACGATTTCTCGGCTCCTCTTCCTAAAAAGGAATCGATATCGACCACGCTACCTTATGATCCTAACCAATGATTATATCGTTGGACACTTCTATAGAATATAAAAAACCTCCCTTTATCATTGCCAACAAAAAATTTCCTTTCAGTCTTAAATTATTATACGTTTCTATCAATTTCTTATGAATCCAGTTACAAAACACGACTGAGAAAGATGGAAATGCAATTTGAACCACATTCGGAGTTGAGAAATAAAAGTCAATCGGTCCTTCAATTGAGACCTAAAATCATTCACTGGTTCCATTTTTCTAATGGAACCAGTTTTTCATTCACATTTTTGAAAATCTAATCTTTAATATAAATTATTGATTATTTGATAAACAATTACTCATTCCGCTAAAAAATAAATAAATATTATTTCAAAATTGAAAATAATTAAAAACACTTAATAATGGTTTTAACAGGATTGGTAAAATTTACCCTGCCGGTTCCTTTTTCTTATTTAAAAACCCTTCTGCGGCTAATTGAAAATCCGTTTTCAATAGTGGTGTTCTTACAAGTTGATGATAATATTGGGTATTTTTAAAGGATGAATTGAATCGAATCGTTCTTAAGAATGAGATTACAATTTGTCGGTGGAGGAATAAAAATAATCTGTAAGTCTGCTTAGTGGAGAAGAAACCAAGGGTATGTATAAGTATTGGTGGTCGCGGCCATTCTGGTCTCAGAGACCACGTATTGGTTGCGGCGGCATTCTTTTCCGGGAGAGAGCGGCCAATCGATGCATCTCGGTGCCGATACCCATCTGTCACTGTCTGCAGCCTCACAGTCTTCTTCCTCTCTCTCTTTTTTTTTTTTATTTCCATCTTCCTCTTTCCTTGTTCACACAGGTCTCACACAGAAACCAAATATACTGGGTCTCTCTTTTCAAAACTGAATTTCAAACTTAATTTCAAATATTTAGTCAACAATTTTTGATACCAACTGCTACCAAAATTCATACCAATTTGTACCAGCAGCCATAATATCAATTTCGAACCATTGTCAATTGGTATCGCTCATCTTGCACACCAATTGGTACCAACTGTTGTATCAATTAGATGCTACTACATATTATTAGTAACTATTGGTATAAACTATTATTAGAACCTATAAGTATCGATTTATACCAATTAATTATTGTAACAACTAGATTACCAAATATTATTAGAATCCATTGGTACCGATTTTTAGTACCAACTATTTTTAATGCCTATTGTTACCAATTATTACCCTAATTATTGTCTTTAATTCGAATCGGTAGAACAGTCTCTGATATCATTCGGTACTGAAAAATACCAATGATCTTTGGTACCGGTTGATACGAATCGATACCAATGGACTAAATAAAACCATCTTTACTGCCAATCGAAACAACTTATCTTCAATGCCAATTTGTATCAACTATCATTCCTTCTGCTTATCTTTCTTTTTTCATTTACTTTGGTATAGAAAATGTGATGTATAAAAGTTTATTTATTATGAAGAGGGAATGTCGTTGGCATGAAAGCGACGATCGTCTGCTGGATAGTTTGGTTCGAAACCTCTTTGGTAGGGCAAAAAGTCGACCAATTATATATAAAAACAATAAAACAGAAATAGTCCTGCTGCTGAAGCCGCTTGGGCATCTTCCCATCCCGAGGGGCCAGAGGGAGCAAAACTCTTGAGGACGATTTTATAGCTGTTGGTCGTAAATTCCTCCTGGCAGCCTCGGTGATCTTTTCTCTAATTGTACCCCGATTATAGAATGACTGGGCATGACGTGATCGCTGCTCGTGTCTGCACTCAAACTTGCACAAAAAGATATCCCTTCGACAAAAAACCAACCGATTCGATCTGTCCATTCCCAAAGCTTGAGTGTCAGCCAAACAAATTTTGAAGGGCCCCACAATTTTTCCACCCGTTTAGTTCAAGCCGCTCAACTAAATTCTCCATCAATATAAAAACATTAGTAAAGTTAAAAATATACTGTGGATTATAGATATGGTCAATTATATTCCAGTTTTGTTTTTCCGATTTCACAATGCTAAGTATTTACCTTTTCAAGAAGCCGAGCGTACAATCATTGCTTGGCAAATACCTCGCTCCCAATCTGTCGAGTGGGAGCAAATCGTTCAGTGTTTGGTTTAGATTTGACTGAGTTTGTACGGTTGAGAACGAACATTTAAAAGCCTTCCATTTGCCACCCGGCCAATTACACTTTGCTTCTCTTGGGTCACCCGCTTTCTCTCGTCCTTCTTTGCTCGAGCCCCCTGTACTTTTGTAAACGACCCCCGCCAATTACGTGTATTTGCACTTGGAGACGACGAATGAAGCGATAATAACCCTACTCAACCTTTTTTTTCTCATAGCCTTGTAATGCCAAATCCGCTTTTAGACTTATCGAAAATCCCACAAAAGAAAATGTATAAACCGAGTTCAGACTCTTTCAAATATTATTGAAATGTTATTCGGAAATATCTGTTGAATAAATAATTAGTTGATACAAAAAAGTGTCCTACCTAAAGCTCCGGTTGCGAGTCTCATCGTTACAGGCAAATCTGAGCCAGTCACTTCAGAAAGCTTTCTTTTTCTAGGCCGTCCTTTTTGAGTTGAACCACTTGAAGCAATCGGACTTTGTTCCGCTGCACTATAGTATCCCGGAAGTGGCGATACTCCCGGAGATCCGATGTCTTCGACACTGCCTGATGTACTTCCGTAATCCGCAGCGCAGCAAATTAACTCGTAATGAGGTCTTGGCACGAACGTATTAATCGTGAGTACTATATCTTGCTTTCGTACGTTATTAGTGCGATTTCGATGACGATTCAATGACTTTTTACTTTAATTAGCGATATACAGAACATCTCAATATAGAAAACTCAATCATAACTGTAAAACATTATCGCTTTAAAATAGAATGATTCAGATCTAAATTATACTGTCTAAAATAAGAAAAAGAAAGGTGGTAACAAAATTACAAATATGTAATTACTAACTCTATATTACTACAATTAATTACAATCCTGCAATGTGAAACCTCACCCTACATTTGAAGCATGCGATTTACAAAATGAAGATAATTGAACTTCTGGTAGGAGGTTTCACGTTTAGGATGATAATCAATAGTTAATTAAACATCGTAATAAATTATATGTAAATGATATCGTTCCACTCATATTGTATGTTTTAAAATTGAAACAATTGAATTTCTCGTCATCAATATCGCTTTTAACCTTCAGATATCTAGAGATGTTTGAGCTATTGATTCTTGGTTCTCACCTACAGTAAACGAGGCCATCCTTCTGTCCAAAATGGTCGCCCTTGTTAAGAGGGGTGCCACACGATGCACACGTGAAACAAGCCACGTGATAAACCAGATCTCGTGCTCGCATCACCAATTCCGAGGCGGAAATGCCAGCTCGACATCGGGAACACCTCGAAACAGCAAACAATCTGAAAATAAAATTTTCAAGTAAGATTTTATCAGGCAATTTATTCTAGTGCCAGAGAGATCTTCATTTATAAAGATATCAATTTCAGTATAAAGCCATCCTTTCAAGTAATTTTATCTTTACATGAGAACATCTCAATTATTGGAAATTATTTATACATTGGAAATTTTTTCAAAATTCGCTGTTCGAGACTTTCCATAAATGTTCAAAATTATCTATTGAAATTTCCTTTTAACTCAAATGAAGCTATAATCTGCCCACACCTCCTATTTTATGATTCCCTTAAAGCGTATCCGCACTTCGGTCACATTGTCTTTTTACTCTGCGATTAATTATAACCCCATTTGATAAGTTTAACGACGTCTTATTTCAGATGATCATAATTAACGACCCGAGACATAGACTGACCATGAGTTTCTCCAAGCAAAGGAGAGGTTGATACGACACGTTAATAGAGTGGCTGAGCATGCGACGTGCGTTTCATGCGACTGGCAGAACCCTTTTATTTATTTTTTTTTTGGGGGAAATGTATATCTCAATCTTAATACACCAGGTCTTTGATTTATGCGCACGCAATGCCGTATAAGTACACATAAAAGTATCATGTATGCTGTATATATCCGCGAGAGCCTTCCCACATTTCAATAGACCCTCGTCCTCCAGAAATGGCAGACAATGCCGGTTTCTTCGCGGATACATTTTCATATGCGTCGACATAGAGAGAAAGAGAGAAAAAGAGAATGAGACAGAGAGAGAAAGGTTGAGTCGGATGTAGAGAAGGTTGGATAAAATAGAGAGGAGAGGAGGGAGCTCTCTTTGAAATTCTATCGAGAGCGCGCGATCAAGATAAATCATAGACAAGGCGCGGAATGGCGCATGTGGTGGTACACGGTGCAACGGTTTCTGAAACGCAAACGATAAAGACAAAGGGACTGTTGGGCCTGAATCTAGCGTCGTTGCACCGTATTGTTGCATATTGCATGGACAGTCGTTGTTTTCTCCCCTAACGAACGAACCAGAACCACAAAGATACCGGACGCTTCCTTCCCTCTCGTTCGGGTATCGCGTAGGATGCATCGTGTACTTCGAATATACGCCAGCCTCGCAATACTGATCGGATTTATCGATCTGCGATGTGCATTTCACGATTTACATTATATTTATGCAATCGTGGGATTTTAAGGGATCTTTAATATTGGAGAGATCGAGTGTGTTTCGCTTGGAGGTGGGGGAAACTACCCACAGTAGATAATGATTAACAATAGAGAAATCCTGATTAAGTATAAAACTAGCCAAGAATCTTGATTGGTTCTTTTAGTATACAATTTCGGTAATGATAATAACAGCTTAAAAACTGGAAAATAAATTCCAGTGTTTAATTAACGATACATATTTTTCACACCACTTTGACCAAATGAAAAATGCCCGTCAACAAAATGTGAAACATTCTTCGGAAATATTCCTTCGGAATATTCCTTCAGAGCGCAAATATGGGGTAAAAAATCCGGTCTATACTTAAAAGAATGTGTATTAAAGGTAAAGTCAATGCGGGCCATTACGGTAACTCATAGTCGTCCATGTCGTTCGCCATACGGACGGAATTTAAGATCCGTAGATAGGACAGAGCAGATGCCCATTAGTAGACATTTTGTGTGGTCCACCAAGCATAAGTGACGCTCCTATGCAAATTCGATACTACCTCAATAAATACTGAAATGGTCGTTGAGAAGGTAAACCGCGCAGAACAGGAGCATGGGTTTTGCATTAATTCTAGGTAACTCCCTGCATATTTTTTCAACACTAGGGCGAAAGAACTTCACACCGGCTTATTCTGAATAATGTCACACATTTGAAACCCTGTAAGAACGAGTTTGCTGAATCAGGGAACATGGATCTTGCTATACTCTGATATATATTTTCGATTAAATTCGTTATCGTCAATGGTCAACACTCTCTAAATCTGAATCACCTTAAACTTTTACTAATTCAGTTATTATGCGACCAAATAACTGATTCAATCAGTTATTGCGACTAAGAATCAGTGAATTAAATTAGGAAATTCGTTAACTTCGAATTTCGAAAGCAAATTCATTTTAATATTCTTCATTTAGAAAATCTTTCTCTAATCGATTAACAAAATAATTTATGCCTTTGTCCCGATTTTCCATATTTCCCGAGTCTAATATTAGAACAACTTTTAATGAACCATTCTGAACGGGTTGGCAAATAAGAAAGTGCACAGTTTAAACTTATAAGAAAATGTAAAAAAAAAACCGTGGAAACTCTCACAAAGTTAAAAAGACTCCAAATTTAAACTTTCAGGTGATGAGGACTCTCATCGCGGCGAGCTTTTTGATCTTAACTTGGACGTGCTGCCCCGTAGAGAGAATGGCGATTTTCGTCTTGGTAAATATATGGACAGAATAAAAACGCACCGAGGGGCGCCACTTTCGAATCAAGCTCAAACTCAATGCCTCTTGACGTAACAGAGCCACTGGAATTGGGTATCGTAATTAAATATTTGGCAACCGGTCTGACAAATGAAGCTGTTAAGCTAATTTGAGTTTTATGATAATTAAACATCATTCAAATAATTATAATTAAATACTAATTTATCGTCGTGTTCTCTTACTTTTATGATCTGGTGTACAAATGTAAACGATTCTCACTCTGGATGATTTTGATAATTGCATATTTATTTTTGGGAGTCTTTATTTTCTCTGAATTTACTTTTTGTCTTTGAGCATCGACTCGAGCTTGATTTGTTATAATATGTGAATGCATTTGAAAGATTTGGTGGGTTGACTTTAATTGAAGAGGAGGAAGTGAAGTATGAAATAGATGTGAGGAAGATACAAACCGATAGTAATCTTCTTTGCAATAAATGTTGCCGTCTCTGGCGAAACAAGTCAACTCGGCAGCCAAAGGGACCCGGCAGTGGCAGCATCTTAAACAACCGCAGTGCCAAGCACGATCTGCAGCTCTGAGGTACCATCGTTCTGCTATCTCTCTTCCGCATCCTCCACAGTCGAGACCACCTTCCGGACTTCTGCTTTCGGTGGTAGAGACTTGACGATTGCCAACGGCACCATCCCTAGGAGGGGGTGTTGTACTACTGCAACCCACTTCCTTCAGCATCGCTCTTCCTTACTCTCCCTTCTTGTCCGCATCCTGAAAACAAGGATTAAGACATTTCTTAATTTCTTATTTAGAATGAGATCAATCCCCAATGGTGGCTAGACGTTTTAAAAAAGTATTTTAGACGAAGGGTTGACAACTTGGCCGATCCAGTGACACTCACTTCTTTCTTGAGAATACTTCAGTTACTTCTGAAGCGCTCTGTTCGTTTAGAATACATAATTGTGAAAAAGACTTCAGCTGAAGTTTCTTGAACTAATTGAAGCTACTGATCTATTCTAAAGTAACTGAAATATCCTCCAAAATTGTGAGATCATTTTATTTGTAAGTCGTATATCTCACAAAGTGGAGTCCCCAGTAGTTATTGAAGTAACGGAAGCCTTTTTAAATCATTGAAATCTTCTAAATCTAAATTACTTAAAAATTACTGAATGATGAGGGGTTCGTTAATCGAAATTATCTATCATTCGAGGAATTCATTCTCATGAAATGAGATTTTAAAAAAATGAGAATCGCTCTCCTTATTGATCATTTTTCGTATTTCTCGTTCAAGTCCAATACAATTCTAAAGTAACTGAAATCTTCAAAAGTCTTCTGCGATTACTGAATAATTACTAATTAATCGAAGTCGCCTGAAGTCATTCACGACTCCAGAAGCAACTGATGGAAGTGAAATATTCCAATGTAACAGAAGACTACAGAAGTAACTGAAATCTCTCGAAAGTAACTTGAAATCAGAAGATCTCCACTCGATGGATCAAATTGTCAACTGATCGAGATGAAGATTCAGTGAAGATTAGCGACTCTCTCCAGGTTCTGATTTACTAAACGCAAAATATCTCTTTAATTCTAATCACCATTATTAATCCGATATTAACAACCATCTTTGGTGCTCTTAATCCACAAACCCTAAATCCGCCACCAAGCCCTCCTTTTCTTTTTTCAATCCCCATTCAGGAACACAACAAACAGTCTTACATGCTCTGCTCAAGTAGTTGTAAGTAGTATAGTAGTAGTGCATCACAGGGCGCGAGAATCTATGAATGAAAAGGATTCCCTCTTGTTAACGCCAGAATGTGTCAGGGTAGTAAATCAGTACCGAATCGGCCAGTGGCTAATTAGTAGGAGGACCTTGCGGACGATGGTAGGTGATTGTACCCTACTCGAGTAGTGTCCGTTACGTTTACGAGCGACGGCCACGTGGTTTCCGCGAGTGTTATGGTAGGTGACGTTGTCTTAATCACAGTGTATACTATACAGTATACTTCGTTACAAAGGCGATGGTGCGACGATCGCAGCGGTTTCTGGTTGGAACTTTCTTTCGAGGTTGAAAGATCCCAGCACACAAGTTTACACACTTTGTGTTGTGCTCTCACATCAACTAATAGACACATTGGTGTGAGAGAGTGTTTTAAAAACTGGACGAGTAAGGGTAAGTGGGGGGAGATGAGGTTGAGTGGGGGGAATAAAAAAAGAAGAGGATGATGGAAAGAGGGAAAAAGAGAAAAAGGGGAAAATACAAAGAGGGGAAAAAATAAAGACAAAAAAAGAAGAGATGCGGGGTGGAAGGGAAGAAGAGAGGAAAGAGAAAAGGATCCAAGGGAAGTAGAACGCCCCTTGTCTTTCGGCTTATGTCACCAGAACCCCCGTCACACTATCCTCGTCTGAGAAATTTTAATGATCGCCTTCTTCTCGACTTCTCCGTGCTTCTTTCATCTACCTGGGTTCGATTCTTAACCAGCTGGGAGCTTCAGAGGCGAATTCCGTTGATGCTCTTCGCCGGATCCGGAGGTTCCCTATAGGCTTGATAGAAAACTCTATCTATGAATCTTCTTCTGGGGTGGTGCTGATGCTTGCCGAAGCGAAGGCGACCTTGAGACTTGACGATTGCTTGCTGCAAGAAGAGATCAAAAAAATTCAGAGGTTCTGAGGATTGGCGCTCGAAGTATTGTTTAAAGGAAAGAGATCACTGTTTTGAGAGTGAAAATCATTTAAGATTAGGGATACAAATAATAAATAGTAGCCATGAGATTGAATTATTATTATTGTGTATGGTGGAATGGATCAAAATTATGGTTTCTGAAAAGTTAGACATAATATAGTTGAGAGCTTCTGTAACGTTCTGCCGTCGCGTCGCGTCGGAAATCCGTCCCGAATTTTATTATCACATATTTAAGGGCCTGTGGTAATTAAACTAAAAAATTTAAATTATAGAAGATTAACTTTATTGCTTTGGTTGAATGTAATGTGTTTCAAGAGGAAGTGAATTGAATCAATACACTGCAAGTTAATTGAATCAACGAAATGAAAGTTTCGGGAAAAAATGAACTGCTTTAATTAAATGGCATATTGTGAGTTCTGTAATGCATTGTAAAAAATGTTCATTTGAAGTTTCGTCAATGTATTATATAATAAAAGCAACAGTGCTAATTGCTAATTAAAACTAGAATCAATAGAGGCCGTTAAATCATTACGTAATAAGTTTTTCAGATAATTTGAAAACCCTTGCCGTCACAACTTTGAATTCTATGAATTTTCTTTTGAAGTATTCAAGCAAATTGATTTGATGAAATATTATTTAAGTTATTGAGTTCTTGATATCACGATAAGGAATTAAAATTACACTTTTGCAAGCATTATCAATGTTTATGAATATTAGTTTACTCATTGTGACTTCTTTCCCCTAAAAAGTAGTTCATCGTTTATTACTTTGATTTAGAGCTTGTGTAAAAATAAATCTTCCAAACCCCAGCATCCACTGTGAAGCACCCACCTCATTATCCCAACAAACCTCTAACTTCCGGTGACGGCAATGATTCTAGGTTGCAATCAGCCTTCATCCTCAGAATTAAAGCATCGAATCACTCTTCTACATCCCTTCTCATCACAATCACAACATATTCCAGTAATGAATAATAATTTGTAGATCTTCGAGTCATAAACTATAAAATCCCTTCACATCTCTCTCCTTTTACGTTTCTGAATGAAGGCCTCGAGTCACGTAAACCGCAATCACCGATATCTTCTTGCGTCTTTTCCGGTCATCGGAGGAGTTCATTTACCGCACGCGACAAGAAGAAGATGGAGCAGGGTAAGCACGATCGCGTGGCATTTGATTCACGTACGTTCTACACACATGCCTCCTCGAATCACCACCACTAACATAGGAGCGCTCAGCTTGTTCCTTGTTGGTGAGAGTAATTAGCGAGAATACAAAATGCTGAGCGCGTACCGGTCCTGGAGCCAGGGCGATCGACTGGAGCCTGTGACTCGGTAGCTGGAACAGTATGAAGGCATCATCGCTGGAAATCAAACTAGACGGACTTGAATCGCGAGAAAAGGCGTCTAGGGAAAAAATTCCGTCAAACGAGAAGAGAGCCACAGATATGAGAGACGAGACGGAAACTCGGAACGTGAAAGCGTTCGCGTTATAGCTAGGCAGCTAGCTGGAACGCGGCAGACGTCAGGAAGGAAGAAAGGAGGGGTGGTTGCGAAAGCCGGCGAGGGGAGGGCTTTTCGAGCAAGGACCTAGGGGTAGCGAGGCAGAGGGCGTCGGGACGCCGAGCGTTTGCGCTTTGAAGCGATTCCCATCCCCTGAGTCTCAGCACATCGCAACCTCACAAACTCACAACTTCACTACCCCTAGCCAACGACGCCCTACAGCTATCCATCCCTTTCGAATCCACCACCTACATGACCATTTACATGACTGCGGCTTTCAGATGTATGCAGGTTGGAAATGGGAATAAGAGAAATGGGAAAAAGCGGAGGTGCCAAGATAAGGATCCTCAAGGGGTTTCAATCATCAAGCTTTTTTGAAGAAGTGAGGAGTTTGTAAGACGATAATTTAATGATGTTTGCATTATGAGAATTATCAAGAATATTTGTAGAAGTTGGTATTGTCAATTGTTATAGATACGACTAAATAGAAGTCACAGTTTGCAGATTGCAGATTCCATAACTATGATGTAAATGTTAAGACAAAAATATTCTCATTCGGTGCATCAAAAACTAGAGAATGTAAAATTTTTTAAAACAATACTTTATCAGCAATATTTATCAATTACCAACGAATTCAAAAAGTACCTTTATCAGGCACTTTATAACGTTATAACGATTTTACATCTCTTCATCCTTTCAGGATCGAAAAAAACATACTTATTCCTGACAAGAGTAATTGCAAGTTATATAGAATCCATATCTCCTGCACAAAATATTTAAATGTACACAATGGAAATTGGAAAAGAAAGTGGCATTGTATGCTATACAATATGAAATCCGGACAAAAAACTCTTTGCTGCATGTCTCGAAATTTCTGTGTACATTGGGCTCTATTTTCATAATTTATTAAGGAACAAAGGAGTAAAATTTTAACATACTGCAACTCCAGTGGCAGCGAAGAGAAGACAAAGATATATGTAGAGTAATCCCCGACCGGGTCGGCGCTAGGCGCGGCCTTCTGCCTCCCGCTCGATAGGAGTCTTAACATTCAACCAATGAAGGAAAACCCGATGATAAAGCCGTTAGCTGATTGGTCGCGGCTGAAGCTCCCGCTGACAAAAAACACGATGATGAGACGAGGAAAGAGAAACAGGTCCCCAGCATCCGCATTTGCAGTGTACCGAGAATAGGAGACATCTGGTGAAAGAAATAGGAAGCAACCCAAACCCCAATATTACTCGATTTTTAAATTTTTGAATTTCGATGATTTATCTACTCTCTAATGTATTAAAAATAAAATGGAAAGTATTCCGAAGAATTTTCCAAAAAAGTTTAACTCGATCATTGACTGAAAACTTTTTTTTGAAATTTTTTATAATTTTTGGTGTTTTCGTTTCTATTTATTTATATTTATTTAATATTATTAATAATTTATGACTATTAAGTCATAAATAGTATCTGTACTGTCTGGAAATTTACTAAAAATTTCCGAAAATAATTTATTGTAAATTTAAGTAATTTATTGTAAAAATTAGGAAATATCCTCTCAATCTTTGTGAATTCAAAAATGACTACTAAATATTCTGAATTGTTCCAAAAAATTGAATTTCCACTCATCGTCTATAAATGACATAGCTTTTTTGACAATTTTTAACACCTCATTTCGGGAATTTTCCCTACCAAATATTTTGGAAAATTTCGGAAAGTTTGCAGAAATTAGCATCCCAAAAATCTTAGGGAATATTCCCAAAGAAATTGTTTACATTGCGAGTCATTAAAAAAATAAAAAAAAACCAACTCGCGGCCTCTCTGTGAAATAAATTTCATCGAAAGATACATTTCATTACACACCCTTACAATATATCAACAGCAAAATTTTAACGAGCAGCTGACGTATCTGAATCAAGAACAATCACCGCAATTTCACAAAGGTGAATTTTAAGTCGTTCTCTCTTTCCTCAAGAAAACAGACAGTGATCTCTTTCTCGGCATGTTTTGCAAAAATGTCCAACAATAAATCAAGGGGAAAAGTGTGTATCGTATAAATGAAGTAAAGAGATTTTCAGTATAAGATCATGATGCCTATCGCATGAGCAGCTTATTGATTTCCAACGAATGTCTCTCAGAGATAAAATCGTGGCCCCATTATCTTTATCCATACGGTTCTTTTACCGGGAGTTTCCCCTATCGCATCGCGAACTCAATTGCATTATGTAAAATATCCCGTGAGCCAGGATAACTTATCTCGAGGTACGGGTAAATAAGTGCAAAGATATAACGGTTAATTTCCGCGTTAACGCACGTTTATCGCTACGTCTATCCGGACTCAACTGCCCAGGCAGCAGGATGCCAGCCGTCTACTGTGATTCTGGTAGTTTCGCATATGTGTGAGTTTACCGCTCTAAACGTATTCCCTTATATCAACAATCATTGCATGTGCAATCAGAGTTTCGGTTTAAAAAAAATGCATCAATTTTCAGGAAATTTAAATGTGTTATAGGAAAAAAATTTTGTTTTGATCTGAATCTCAACTTTCTTGCGAATATTTTTAAACAGCCATTTTGTATAAATTTGTAGAGATATATATCACTCCCAGGAGAAAAATTGCAGCAGAGTTCTTTCGCTAAGAATTCATCCAATCAATCGGAATTATATTGGACGCATTCTCTGTCAATCACTCGCGTTTCCTAGAGTCAGCAATTTTTTCGCTCACTCTAATATACGAGTGAAAGTAATAATTCTTTCTTGGAAAAATTTCCCACTAATGAGAATTTGTGACAAGTGATAACTGTGGCTGTATCCTGATTCTTGTACCACCAAAAAAAAACCAATGATTTAACAACGTTTTTAGAAATACGTGTAATTTAGGATTGATAGATTTTAGAAATTTCTTTCTACTTAAAGAGCCCGATTTTTTGCACAAAGTCTGCTTTCTTATATCCTTTAGGTGTGAAAGTTCGTGTGATTATAAAGCACACCTGCAAATCAAAGTAAAAAAAGATTTAAGATCACTAAATGAGCATTTTTTAAAGATGTGTTATGGAAGATAACTTAAGGATCATTCCTTGACATTAATTTTCCAATTGGGTTACAACTTCACTGACGTCCTCCTTAAAAGTAAGACTTAGGACCGGAATCAATAAAGTCGCTGAACTTCGAAAATATTTTGCGGTCAAACCTCTTCTTTCCCATAAGTAATCTGCAAAGACGACGTTTCCAGGTCATATCAACCTTAATATGAAAATTCGAATTGAGTGTAACATCACGTCAATTACTTAGCGCGAGACTTTCTTTTCGTCACACGAATGTGAAGCTATCAATTTTTTTGCGAAGTCGTTGTCCCAACTTTTACCACCATTAATGTCGCTTACGGTACGTACATGCGTAAAGAACAGCACATATAACTATAAGCTCAGTGTGTAGAGACATACGATACATACAAACACGCGTTTAGTTATATGTGCGAGCATTATGCGGGCACGAGTAATGAATCGTAGAGGCTTTATGGTGTTGGTGAACGAGGTTGACGTAGATAAATGGTACGTTTCTCTCCAGGAGACGTACGCCTGGTGATCTTCCGGGCCGACAGAGCACCGCCGATCGGGCAACACTAGTCAGAAGCATCAGGAAACGTATTGCTCAGAAACTTCGTAACTGCACGTGGGTATAAACTATAATCTACCCTCGTTGAGTTTACGTTTACGCCGATTTTGTCTGGAGAAAAGATAACCGAATTTCATCAAGACTCCCTGCTGGGAACAATTGACTTTAGAGTTGTGCGAGGGAGAAACTGGTTATTTTATTGTCTGATTTATTCGGGAGATTTAAAAGAAAGGAGGTCGGATGGATAAGAACGAGGCCCTGGTCGAGATTTCTATTTTTAATAAAAATGTTTTTATATAATTAGGCAATTATGGGGCAACAATATAGTAGTAATATCTCATTAATGCCAATTACCAATCTTGTGGAGACCTTGTCAATTTTCCAAACCAGGATTATCACTAGAACGAGAAAAAACTAGCCAGGACCCCATTAGAACTCTATCAGAACCCCATCAAAATTTCTATACGGAGGGTGACAATGCTGAAAATTTTTGGTATTAAATGGTTTCTCTATATATGTATGAAGAAGGGAGAAACTACACATCATTAACAAACATTTCATGTACTTGTAGTTCTAAGCATGAACTCCTCAAGAATCGCTCATTATAAATGCATAACAGAAATGAGGATCTGCAAGATTCAGTAAATCTCGACGAGCAATTTCTCCTAGAGACTTTTGTGAACTGAATTGCTAAAAAGTAGTTATAGCAAAGGAATTTATAATTTATAAACTTGTTGAGAATATACCTTCTCTATGATTCAGTGAGTGCTACATACATTTGCTCCTTGTCATGCTCCTTGCTCGTAAAGTAGCACATAATAATTACTTCATATTTCCTAAAAGGAGAACAAAACCAAAATGAGAAGTAAGAGATGCGAAATAAAATAAATGATAAATTCGTTATCTCAGCACATCCATTTTGTTTTTTGATAATTTTAAAGAGATCTTCGATGTTCAATTTCTCAGCTTATAAATTATAATCAGTTAATCGCTTTATTTTAAAAGTAATATTATCAAGAACCAGAAATACTTCTTTGAGAAGCAAGCTCGTGATTCTGAAAGATGTATACTCCGCAGTAAGAGGATCTGACATGTATATCGGACAAGAATCTTCATCTCTTTGCTGGCAATATTCTGCCATCTCGGTTCCTTCGAGGAGGCAGAGCTTCGAGCTAGCCGGGTCAGATACAGAAGCCGGGTTATCTGATGCAAGCGCGCGAATATCTTGCCGGCTTCCGGCGCCCAACCCGTCATTACCCCGTCGATTGTCTGCGATGGTACTGAAAAATGCTACTCGTTCTCGAGGAGAGTCGCGTTTTACGACTGCGTCGCTTAAAAGGCCGAGTGTCTGTATTCTGCACTCAACACAAAATGAGATTCGACGCGATTCGTTTCGCTACTTAAACACATACTTAAAATCATTTCCGCGATACTGTCTGGATTTAAATTTCGGTCATTTTTTCATGAAATATCTATCCATCTTGGTCATGCTCTTTTAGATCCTTATCTAAATGGGAAAATGAGTGTAAAAAATGTAAATGAGTGATTTTCGTAAACGTAGAGTAACGAAGAGGTGAAAACTGCATGTTTTTAAAAGCAAAATGATGAGAATCTAATATAAATGAGACGAAAAGAAGAATGCACTGTGTATCGTGCATATAAAATATAAATAAAAATGCAGGAAAGCAGTAGTAAATTTTCTTCAGAAGCACAAGTCTGAGGACATTGCACGTTGTCCATTGCGAGCGGCATGCAGCCTCGGACCTTGACATGACAGCGACATAGCCGAGGAAGAAACGTAACGATAGTATCTGAGCTCCTTCATCGGGAGCCTGCCAGCCTTGGCCAGTAGATCCTATCGTCGGCTCATCAACCTGTGTCTTCTCTATCCAACTGTATTAAACCATGCTCGCACACTAGTGCATTCCACTAGCTCACTAGCTCCTCACTTCTTTTGAGTGTGTATTTTCAGCTAAACCTCAAGAGCCAAGTTGCCCTAAAGTACCCTAAAGAAGTCTACGAGTAGACTATGTCACCCAATGGAATGACTTCTCTAACGCTTAGCCGGTTATATATTTTCTCTCTAGCCAGATTTCGTGACTCGGCGGGAATGCCAGGTCGGATATATAAGATAAAAGGTCGATCTCGTTCTGGAATCTGGGAAACAGCGATCGCGAGAATTTTTATGACATACTAGCTACTACGTGACTATCAGTAATAGCTTCTGAAGAATTTCTCCTCATGATGAAAAAATCCCAGATGGGTGGTATACCACTATATTTCTCCCTGTTAAAAAAATTTCTATGCATGTCGGATGAATACTAATTTTGTAGTTTCTGAAGCAGGAATTTGAATAGGCAAGATGATGAACGGAATAAGATGGACGGAATAAATTGTTTCTCTGCAAATTATGTGGGCATCTTCTAAACAAATATATGAAGCTAATCTGTAATCAGTTTAGTATATGAGGTGATATCCCATGAGCGAAATTCTCATTAATCTTTTGGAAGTTTACTCGGTGTTGAACATCCGGCGGCAGAGCGATTTATTTGAGCTTCCGTCTTTATCTTGGCCAGAATCACCATGGAAGAGAATATAGACCATAACCACTGTTCATTGCCTACTTAGCACTGCTGCCTCGTCCAGATAATGAAAAATATGATTTACAGAATATGCCATTAATAATTTCTAAACTTACTTCTGTTTTTGTTATACTAGTATACAAAATATTTAATAACTGGCAAGTATAAAAAAGATTTCACGGCATTTGCATAATTGCATGATTATTGTTTGAAAGTTTAAACTCTTATTAATATTCTACTGCGAAAGAACGAATGATGAGTATAATTTGGTAAAGAGGGTTTAAAATTGTGGATAATTTGTTTATTTTAGAAAATAAATACTTTCGAGGGTTTAGTCAAAAGTGAAGAAAGTGACGCCTTGTTTCATTTCAAAGTATGATTCTTGTCATGTGTGTTTGTTCAAAAAGCAAAACGTATTGTGAAAGTAGTGAAATTGGAGATATTGCGGCAAACTTCAGAGAAAACTGCTTACGTTGGCTTTCGTCAATTTCTGACACCGAGTTTTCTTCCCTCTCAAGGGATGAAAGCATAGGAGAGGGTGCAAGGCAAGTTTCTTGTTTACCCAGACAGCGATAATAGCTTTAATTAAACACCACAAATGAAAGATATAATTTGACAATTATTAACAATCTTAGCTTGCAGATTATTATTTTGTTTGTCTAAAACAGTAACTGGTTCTTACTATCATTAAAAGTGTTAATAACAACAAAATAAATTAAATAAAAAAATATAAAATTCACGCAGAAAGTGCCACATCTTGCAACACTTTACTAAAACATGATTCACAATAAGTTTGAAAGATCCTCCTTTTTCATTCGTGAAATTGATGACTTTTATTAGTGTCCCCTGTCATAAGTTTTCTTCGGTGCAGCTTGTAAAACGCCCACGTTGGAATGACGAACGAGAGACTAAAAAGCAAATGATGTAACGTGAAGTGAATCGTGTTAGGTTCATTTTTCACTTTATCAGTTTTCATCAGAAGCCAGTTTCGAACGTGTCGCTTCCATTTACGATCTATCCGGGCTTCCCAATCGGTTAAACCTATGTCACTTTTGATTTTGACTACACAATCGAAAATAAAAGATAAAGATAAACATTTGCAGAATATAAAATTAAATTCTAAGAAAAAGATAAATTAATAATAAAGTCATCTGTTAATGTAGATATTTAAATTACTGAATCCATTTACTCACTAAATAAATCGATTAAGCTATAGACACGTGTATCTGAAAAACGACCATACTTACGTATTTCAGTACTTTACCAGATTAGCATACAGCTCCTTGTAAAAAGATATGCATACAAAAATAAGAACGGTGGATTATTATTGCTTCATAAGTGCATAAACTGCAGAATTTTTGTATCATTAAAATATCTTTACCTACCGCACAGGCGCGCTTGTTCACTTAACACGTGAAACTAATGTTCCTTCGACTTCATATTATCATGTACAATGTTTCATTAACTAAAACATACGGTAGTTGGGTGCTGAAATTCTCAATACTTTACAATGATTCACTCTTAGTAGCTAATGCACACGTTCCATAAGTGCTGATTATCTTACCATATAAATTTGATTCACACTGATAAAATTTAAACCTTTTTCTATCTAATGCAAATTTAAGTTTTATATAATTACAGCTTTTCTAGAAATATCCCAATTTAATATTTAAAATCGAATATCAAACAAAGTGTGAGGCATCACGTCTCTAATTTTAGATTGAATTATTTTCAAGAATCTTTTTCTCAATTTCTTAGTTTACTGAAATGATTGTGAAACAGTAGAGGAAACAATGAAAGCTCGAATTTCAGCTTGAAGTATAAAAAACCATTCTATGTTTTTGCAGGCAAAATTTCTTAGGACATGCCTCGAAACTGACTCAGGCAACACGTTGTAAGGTTGGAAACCTGGGCATTATCATAAAACTGAGAACTTTATGAGAAGTGCGTCTTGTGTCTGAAAACGCGGGTAGTACCAAGGGATATCCCGTGGCGCTCCCTGTCGTTATCAAAATTCCGTCACAAAGGCCACACATCAACTTGGACCTCATGGTCCATGTGTCTACCACCTTTACAAGCCGAACGACTCGCTTTGGCCTCCACTCTACAGCGAGCCAGGTAGCAAATGACCGGTTGCATTTCGTTCCTTGCAAAGTGAGCCCGTCAGCGAATGGTACACATGTACCTATATTATACTGAATGATCGTAAAGCAATCCTCTTTATCCTTTATGCAGAAATTTCATTCTCCTGCGACAACGTGAGAATCAAAAGAATACTTAAGTCTCTGGCCTCTCCTTGATGTCACTATTAATTCCCAGCAAAAATACACTCTGCAACATTATCGTCAAGAAAACGATGTTATTGAATTCATTTCATGATTGAGAGTCGTTTCTATTCATAAAGTTAGGAAAATAATTCTATTAGATCTTGCAGGGCTTCAAATGCTTTAAATTTCGGGCTAGAAACTTTGTGTACTTTTCTCCTCTCTGAACTAAAATCATTTTTAAGCGCTTTTTTGCTCTTCTCCAATGGTGAAAAATGGAAGATCTCTTAGAGATTTCAAGAGAGATTTCAATAGATACTCTCATCCTTGAAATCTTTGCAAATTCATTAAAACCACTTGAAATATCTTGATAAGCCCTAAACTCTTTTGAATTCTTTTGACATCCCTGAAATCACTCAAATCCCCTTTAAATCTCATCGAAAATCATTAAAATCCTTTAAATACACTTGAAATCCCCAGAAACACCTTAAAATCACTTGAAATCTCATGATAATCCTAAAATCCCTTTGGATTTTTCTGAAATCCCTTAAAATACCTTCAAATCTTCTTAAATCCCGCGAAATGATTTAAAATGTTTTAAAATTGTTCAAAATCCCTTAAAAACTACTAAAGGGACGATTTTTGAATATTTTGAATTCAGGATCATTACTAAAATCATTTTCATGCGATTTTTTTGTTCTTTTCCAGTGGTGAAAAATGGAAGAACTCTTAGAGATTTCAATAAAGATTCTCAGCATTTGGTGCGTTCTTCTTGTATGAAGTGAACATTTTTTATCACCCTTGCACTTTTTCCCCGGAAGGCGAGCAGTGGAGCGTCTTTTGGGGAGAAGTACAGAGACTTCGAGATCGGGATGCGAGGCGTGAAGTGCGAGACGTCTTTTGGATTTCGTAGGTTCACATTAGGGACGCATGGTCTGGTTCGAATAACTTACGCGGTGGCGCCTTGACGCGTGAATAACTAACCTTTGGCCTCCGAGTGGGACTCGGCGTGGGTGGCTTGCATTTCTTGCATGACTGCTTCGCAGCACCAGGTCGAGAATTTGAGAGCTAGTAGTAATTATTGCACTGTTTTTCCCGTCAAGTGTGAGAATGTTTCATTAATTAAAATATGCGATTGGTGGGAAGTGTTTGGCCACGCGCATAGTTGTACACCTTCTCCTGGAATTACGTATTTTTGCGACTCATGTATATACTTCGAACTCAACTTCAACGTTACCTCTGCACCAACAAACAAGAAGTTCCTCCTCTCGAGATTAAAAATTCATTTTATTTACTCGCGAGAGCTTTATATGCGAGATATTAAATTAATGAAGACAATTTAGGCTAGAAAATAATCATCTAGAGCTCAAATTATAACAAGGGGAGAGTTTAAAAAAAGTACTAATGCATCTAATGTTTTTCGTCGCTTAACTCTTTCTATAAAAAATTTGTCGATGTGTTAAATTACGATTTTGTCTCACTCGTCTAATTCTTCAGTCTGCACCTACTTCAAGGAAGTAACGTCGTGTTAAGTCCAACCGAGCGAACAAAATCCCTGCGTTGCGAATCGTTGACGAACGATCAAAGCGTCTGCTTTTAGTGCAAAAGGTTTGGGAGTGTGAAATTTATCCAGGAGGAAAAGTATAGTCGAATTTCTCTTCACAGTATCAATTCATGCATTAAAAAAAAAAAGAGAAGACCTCTAAGAAGTTCCAAGATAAGGAGTAGATTCTTGCGTCTCTTAAAATTCATATTTTATTCAAATAAAATCAGATTGAATTTTATAAAAGTAGAACAATGCAATAAGTCAAAGAGAATAGAATTCAAGCTGAAATCTCTTAAAAAATAATGAGTGCATCCAAAAACAAACACAAGGGTGAAGCGACGGGTGAGATCAGGTCGGGTCAAGTCGCATAAATAACGTTGTAGCGTGTGAGGTCTGTTTTTCATTTTTTGCAAGTTTGCAGAATATATATGACGCTCACCCTTGCCCGCAGGATGGATCCACATTTGGGAGTTCGACGTGAATGGACCGGCGCTAGGGTTTTTTTGTCTCTCGAAAAATGTATAGTAATTTATCAGCGACTTACACCATACCCTTTCGCTGGGAGCAAGCAGTCTTTTAACGGGTTTAATTTTCCATCACGAAAGAGGAAGTGATTAAAATGAAATAAACAAAAAGAGCCAGAAGCGGCAAAAATGATTGAAAGTATCGATAGCTGCCAAAAGTATCAAGGCACAGAGAGCAGAGATTTTTTTTTTGTTTCGTTAGCCTAGTTAATTAAGCGTTGATGTTTCATGTTCATTTCGACGCTTTTCTGGCGCGAATAATTAATCGCTTTGTTCCTAAGAATTTATTATCTTTGATCCTTCATTTCTCCTTATCGCTGATGCATGAAGAGGCAATGAAGGCAGAACACAAGACGATTGTGCACATTATCATGACTTTGGACGATCTTAATAAAAAAAAAATTATTTTCTCGACGTGACACCTCCCACCGAAAGTTCGAACATGGAATTAAAATTAGTGCCATTAACATACGGCATTAAACTCCATACTAAATTCTCTATGCAAATTAGGCAAACACGTAAAATGGGTTTCTTCACACGTCAACTAAAAAATATAGAACTGGGCACTAAATCACCTGACCCTCATTCAAAGACAATCTTCTCTAAATGAAGCTATAAATACTAATAGAAAAAGTGAATAGCATTTGAAAAATGAAAATGTAATTATTGTCGATAGAATCATAGACTGGAGAGAGAAAAAGGAAACATTTGGAAGGGCAGAGATTGTCGCTGCGAAATATGGAATTAAATATTCCTTTGTATCTTAGTAAGACGAGGGAAGAGATAAAAGAAGAGATCGAAATGACCGAGATAGCCATGCATAGAAGTAAAACGTGATGAGATGCGAGGCAATCAATGCGCCATCAACATTTACGGCTATAACGTCACGGGCCCGGTTGTCTCGCCGATCCTACCAGGCCCTTCTCAGTTGGGCCTGACGGCCCGGCAGCGATTCTACCCGAGAATCATTTCAATTTACCATCCCACACTCAGTCCCCAAGTCATATTCTATGCATAGACGTATCTCATCTTTCTCGACGTATTCATGGTTTTTACTTCGCTCGTGAAAACCGTTGGGTGATTTATACGACGAGTCGAGAGGCTGCACTTGCATAAAGTCCTGAGAAAGAAAGACGAGAAAGAAAAAAGACAAGTTGATAAATAGTTTTGATTTAAGGATCTTCTCTTGGAATATTTCTGGTTTCAATTAAGTTTTCGGAGAGAAAGTATTTCTATTATGTTGATAAGAAGCTATTATCTTTGCTATTAAGTTATAAATCAGCAGTTCTTGTCTTTATATAAACTGTAAATATAAATTATTTTAAAACTAATTTAAAGCGCAAAGCTGTTATAAATTGCTGTAAGAATGTTATTTCGAGACCTGATAGACTTAATGAAATTCATTCCTTAATATGAATTAACATCGAGGAAAATATTTGCGAACATCAGCTTTAAAATGAGCAAAAGATTTGGTTAAATTTTCGTTACTCATCATATTTATTAGAATAATTTAATTTGACTCTTTTGGGAATATCATCTTACGGAAGCAATTAAGTCCTTTCGACTTCGGCTCATTCGACGTGGAATTTGAGAATCTTTCCAGATGTAAAAATGAAAATATTATTACCTTATTTCGTTAAAATATATCATTTAAAAATAACTATACTAAAAGTCGGGTTCGAATTTTTTAAAAGGAATTGTACCATTTGGTTTTAATTTCTCTAATTACTTTTGTATCGACAAGTAATTGCAATAACGTAGAATCAATAAAAATGCATATTAATATATTAGAAAGTTCTTCAATCATTTCCTTAAAGTAATTAATATCTCATCTAAAAGGAATGTTTGGAAAGCAATTTTAAGAACTCGGATTTATTAATCCGGAATAATAGGTTATTATATCTGCTTGAAAGCCTGAAAGTAAACTACATAATTAAAGCGAGTATAAGAGAAGCATTGTGTAGATCACATCCTATGCTCTATATATCCTCATATAATTTCTCCTCGTGACCCTCCACGAATTTATCTGCAGTTTGTTCTGAGCGCAGGATCAAAGGTTCGCACTTTAAAGATATTATGCATTACGGTTCTTCCCGTCTTCCCGCAACGTTTAAAGTTTTAAACGGATCGGGCGGGATAGTACTACGCTCCATTAGCTCAGGACCGTAATTTACGTATTTGTTCTTCGGCCTGTAAATCTTCGAACGGGGTGGAGGCGCCAGCGTGTTCGAGCAGCCAATATGGATAGGAATGCGTGACGTTACCATAATATTAATAGTTTATTTACCGAAGCCCATACGTCACTGTGTCCCACTATACCTTTGTATTGGTTAGCGTCCATAACGCGAACTTCGATTTTATCTTTTTTATTTCTTCCTCTATCACCTACACATATACATACAATTTTATATGAGTATTTAACTGTATTTATGTGTGTTTATGTATTTACACTTATGCATTCATGTGCATACAAATATTATCTATGTGAGTATATTTATATGTATGGAGATGTATGAATATATGTATATGTATGGAGATGTCTGTAGGTGCCTCAGGCAAGTATCACTAAATATTCCTCTTCGCGTGGTTGCTCGCGCAGGGTTAAGAGCTAAACCATCTAGCTGAGTTGTCAACAAGTAATATTGATGGCAGGATGTGCAGCATCCCCTTGTAAATGTCCGAGGAGCAGAGATCAATTCACTCCACAAACAAAAACGAACGTGTCAACGGGAAGATACTTTCTTGGTCCAGTATTAGTTCCACAAATCTCATTTCGAGATGACCTATCGTTCAGCATATTCAAACTCTTCCTAGGCATAGCTTAAAACTTGATGGAAATAACAATTGTAATGCGAATTAATAATAAGAGCAAACTTTATTCAAAAAGTGTATCTCCTGTTTGTAATATCTCCTTATCTGATTACTTATTCATCAACATAACTAAGAAAGACTTTCTTTTACTCTTATCCCGTTTTTACAGCAACATCATTTCCGATCCGATCCTTTCTCTCACGAGATCCGGCAGCTTCTTCAGTATAGCGATGCACAAGAGTGACTTGGCAAGTGGCAATGTCAACGAGCCAGTTCAAAGTGGTCCTTCTGGTCCCGCATTTTATAATGCATTGGATTTCGACTTTGGAGAGAGTGAGGACGTATGCGACGTCCTCCAAGGTTAAAGAGTCACGCTGTCCAGTCATCTTTAAACTACCTTTTAATATCCCAGCATCGGTAGAGCCTGAGGTGACACGAAAAGATGAGGGCAGTGCGTGTAGCTGCAGACATAGTGTAGATGTAGATACATGGACTAAAGACGACTACCTGCTTATGTTCGCACTAAAGCAACCGAGCTTGGGGGCTCGAAGAAGGAGTATTTAATAGCAGGGCCTCACGGCTATTACTCGGCGAATTCTTCGGAACCCTTCAGCATCCTCTGATCCGCGGTAGTGTTATGTCCTACCGTGCTACCACATGCCTATATTTTTCACGGTCCACTCTCTGCAATCACGAATGTCACTCGAGATGCTCGAGATTTTCAACTTGACGTTTTTCAATTTTTAATTTCTAACCAACATCAGAAACCAATCACATCAATTTACCCTGAGAGCCAAGGATCAGCCAACAGTAGGCAGTATAAAAATAAATGGCTATCGACTCTACTCCATATTTCATTTGAATTTGAAGATGTTCAAGTCTTTTTATCTCAATGAAGATAAAAACGGAAGACTCAGTTGTGCTTTTATCCCACGCGATTTACACCAAACTCGGCAGCAGAATGCAACAGAATCGTGTAGAGAAGAACTTTTGAAGCCATTATACGGAAATTTACATACAACACAAGGCGTAACGTATATATATGTATACATATATATATATGTAGGCATGTAGGTTAGATATACGTACGCATGCAAAAACCAGAGACGCTTCGCACGAGGCGTGACGTGGTTTGAATAATAATCACATGATCCTAAGGTTTCTCTTGCAAAATCTCCAATTGCAAATAAATACCATAAATAATACTTCTTCCTCTCTAACGTTTCTCGAATTGATTGCCAATTAATTTCTATTGGGAAATTGGAAAACATTCGTGTAAAACAAATGATGCTTGTTTCCTGTGTTCTGCGGCACTTTGAAAACAATAAAAGTACAATTTCGAGAAAGGACGAGGTGGTTACATATAAAAAACCTTATGTTTTCGTTTACTCGAAGCATCTCGTAGTGTATAACAGTGACACATTCGAATCGTATACACGCAAGACAGCACACTTTAATTGAACATCTCGTGTATCATTACGCCCACTTTTTCTCTTTGTTTTCTCAATGCCGCTTATTAACGGCCGCGCTTTCTAGGAATTAGTTCGCAAACGGTAGCCCGCCAGAGTGTGATGGACTTTTCGGAAAAGATGTTGTCCTTTCTGTAACACGCAACCTGTTCGAAATCATGGAATCGCTCCAATCACAGAACGAGCATTTTGATAATCCTGAGAGACCAGACCTCAAGGTCCTCAATCAACTGATTTTTCGTTTAAATGCCCACTTCCTCTCACAATTTCATATAATTCGTTATAGATAATTACTCATAATTTTATCGTAAAATCCCTAGAAATTCTGCTTAATAATTGAAAATGGTGTTTTCCAATCACCTTTTCCACTTTACAAAACCCTTATCCCACCCCCTTTATCCTCCCCCTTTATTTCAAACTCATCCAAACTCTTTTTCCAACCCTGTTTTGAACCTCCATTTCCAATCTTTTCTTCCACCCTGTGTTCCAATCTCATCCAAACTCCTTCCATTTCAAACACTGAGAAAAAAATACTCGGAAATCAATAAATATTCTTTTGAATCAATAGGTCTCGTTCAAAAGCAGATATTTTATTGATTCAAATGTATATACAATAAAAATTATAGTATCACTATTGAACGGAAATGATTAATTATTGTATCATTAAAAATTCATTTAAATCATTAAAAGATCTGCTCTTCAACGAGATCTATTGATTCAAAAGTATATTTATTGATTTCCGACCATTTTTTTCTCAGTTTACCTTGCCATCTTCTGAAAAAAGAGTTGGGAAGAGGAGGTCAGACAAGAGGGTACAATAATAGATTTGTAAAAGCGGTTTAAAAAAAGAAAGCTAGAAAAGTGGTTTGGAAGAGGATTTTGAAAAAGAATTTAGATAAAGGGTGAGAAAAGTGGTATGGAAAAAAAATTCAAGAAGATGCTGGGAATATAGGTTTGAAAAAGAGAAAATATAAAAAGGAAATGTAAAAAGGAAATGTAAAAGGAAATGTAAAAGGGATTTGGACAAGGGGGTTCGAAAAGGATGTTGGTAATACGGACATACATATTGTAATGTGCATATACAATGTTGGATTTCTGAAGATCAAAAAACGAAAAACAAGAAAAAATTGACTGGGCAGGGGAGATATTTGCGATCGGGATGGCACGCGCGCGGTTTCTGTGTGCCGACATTCATTCTGCAATATGGCGGTCCTCTTGTCGAGCATGACTTTGAAACGGATCGTTTGGATGAAATCCGATCGAGTTCGGAACGAGCCGCTCTCCTGCCGACAGCAAATCAAAGATGCCGACGTGCTTATCTCCTTCCGAGGTCAAAACGCCCCAGGAAGTTTTTCGGTGCGCACGCTGCCCAAACGAGCCGGAAGAGCATAGCAGGGCCACTGTACCTGCTGCATTGTGCTTTGTTTCCACGTTGATTATTCGGATCAGATCCAAATCGAATCGCGAATCGGTAAGCCGACCGACAAATCGGGGTGCATACTATTCGTTTCGCTTTCTTCCTTTCAACTTTATCATCAACGTTCATCTTCTTCTTAAAGGTCCACTTCAATAAGTTCCAGAAATTGTGCCTCAAATCTTAAAAATAATTCTGTCGAATCAATTTTCCAGATTATATTTAGTTTTATATTTTATATTTGTATATGTAAGCAGTACGTCATCAATTTTGATAAAGTCTTTCCATAAACGATCATATAAGATTAGAGTTTCAATAATTCACTTAGAGTCCTTTGTCGAGTTCTCTCATTTCTTAACAAGAGAGGCTAATGAAGACTATCTATTTATCGGCTACCGAAGAACGCCTAATTCACGTCAAAGGTAGCTACAAAGTCGTTAGAGCCATTATTCCGCGGAATGAAGATGTAAGTTGCACGATCTCGCGGCATCGAGTAACATTAATCATTTCGGCCTACCGACAGACAGTCGCCCATGGAATTGTCAGCAGCCATGTCGAATCCCTCTTGATTCCATTATATGCTTATATGCGAGGTCATGGATTCAATGCCACCTGATTACCATAGCTGAGATGCGAAACCGACTAACCGATTCAAAGAAAACGAACGCCATCTTTAATTTCGCAATAAATAAATCAGTTCCATTCGCAAATAATTTGATATTTAGGTCGAGGATCCAGTTTGAATTAAATTTACTTTTCTTCAAGATGAGATTTCAAATTTTTATTGCAAAATAAGGATGACCTATAAAGATATATTTGCTACTATGGATCAACATACAGGTATTTTCGATATATTATGAATTGGATAGAAAAATAAGAATACCAGTTGTAAATCTGTTAATTATAAAAAAGTGGATTACATTACAGCTGATTGGGACAAAAAGTGGATGTAGGTACTCATTATACAATCGAGTATTTTGTTCAACTAGTATGGTTAAGCTTAGTGATACAAGGGAGGGTAGTCTAATCGAGTCAGCGGCAACCTTAACTAGATAGGAGCGCTAACGAGGAGCGATTAAAATGTAAGAGCTACTAGGAGCGACCATAGCATTGGTCAGGTGTGCTCAAGCTAAGGATCACATTTCCTGCACAGAAAGTGACCTCTAATTCAACCTTCTCAACTACTTTCGAAAACACCAACAATCTTCTTTTATTACACTTACGCTTCATCCTAATTCTACCATAATTAATCTAATTGTACATAATTGCGAGCATAATTGTATCCAGTAATAACCTTTTAATTCAATTAATGATATTCCAATTTTATCGAGTTTGTATAATTTAATTTTCGTTTTTATGAAGAAGAATGTATGCAAAAAATGTATAGAGAAAAGAAAATAAGGCGATTTTGTGAAGATGTAAAAATAACAGGAGACAGTATACGTTGTGAAAGATCCGAGACAGACAAGCGAGTCGGGATTTTGAAAAGTCTTTTTTCTCCTCGAGATGCGTTGTGAGTGATTTATAGCGAGACAATGATTAGGCAATGCTCGACGTTAAACATCGCCTTTATGATCTGCTCTCAAACCTTTTGGCTCGAACCCTCATGATTGTCGTTTCAATCATTAATCAGCTCGGTACTATTTACCTTCCGGACTACCTTACACGCATGTTCTTGGATCCTACACAGGGCTTAAAATGTTGTGCAGTAAAACATTTTTTTCTGAGAGAACTTAAAAAGCGAAAACTACAAAAACGTTGGAAGGTTGGAAAATATAATCTATCTTTAATCTATCTAAATTGAAAGTAAAAAAATTGGGTAGGTATACGGTTTGCTAAAAAACTGTCATTTCTTATGAAACTGAATAAAATAGTACATCATTTAAAAACAACTGAAATATTTATATTTATGAAGAAACATTGTAAGTCCCTGACTATAAAGGTGCCGCGCTTGATCCTCCTTAAATCTATTATTTCTGAGAAGATGTCGAAATAAGCTCTTGCTTCTAATACTCAAAAAGAGCGTCTGTGTATCTAAATATGAATTTCGAGCTAGACTCGACAAACCAGAGGGAATTAACACGTAGGCGCTTACCGTTGTTCCTATTATCAGAAGAGTTCGGTTTTTAACATATGTCGATTGGGTACTCTTTAAATAGGCACTTACACCCTTGTTTACGTGCGAGATTAAAATGTATTTGACTTATGTAATACTTAGTCGCACTCGACTACTATAGTTGTTTAAAAGCTTCAGTGGATGCTGAATGGTAGCTGTAGCGGCACGAATTTATCAGCATCCCTTCGAAAGAGCCAAAGAGCCCCATTATTTGCTCTTATACTTATCGACTATCCGCTTGTAAGCAACACCAGTAATTTTCGATGGATACGAGATCGACTTCTTTTGTGCACACATGGGCACAGTTTACGTTTTACGAGTTTAGGCACATACTGGCCCGTATGGAAGTGTCTTTTAGATTTATGGCTGACTCCTACACTACTGCTTCTTCAGACATGGGCGAATCATTCATCCCAAAAAGAAATAACTTTTTTAAACACTTGAAATTTACAACAGTGTGCAGAACTTTTCTAAGGAAACCAAATCATTAGTTTTCTTTCTTTCTTTCTTTCTATATTCCCTGACGTGCTTCTTGACCTTGAAATCTGTAGAAACTCCATTTGAAATCCTTTGAAATTCTTCAGAAATCCATTTAGTAAAATTAAAATTTGTTTAATACTCTAATAATAATGATTAAAATTGGGCCAAATTAAAGTTTAAAGAAATCGATGAATTGAATCTATCTTGGACTGTTTTTATTTTATTAATAGTGATAAATGGTCCGTTCTGAACTAACTATTACGCGTGATTATCTTATTGAGTGGTGTAAAGTAGTCCATTTTTCCCCTGAGTGAGCTTGTTATGAGAATTTCGAAAATGCTTCTCGATCGGCGGAAAACACGACCTTTATTTATCTATTACACGGGGTTCGAATCAAATCGCAGGGATTACGGGGAGCATATGTTGAGGATTGAGGCCCACTGGGGGTTGCGGGAAGAGTGGGCTACCCCCCAATTACTGGCTCCCCTCTGGTTTCTTCGACAGAGGCTCGAGTTCAACCCTCGGAAACTACTTCATTACGCAGACAGCCGTGTTGACTTGTATTGTGCTTTGCTGAAGAAGGGGTCCTCCAAATAATATCTGTGACGAATCGCTTGCACTTCCCTCCCCGCTCCCCTTTTACCGGTGCCATTCAAAGCTTCACTCCCTCCTCTTCTTTATTCCTTTGCCCATTTCCCTCGAATCTTTTATCGTGCTGCGATACTCTGATGCCAAATCACGTCCAACGTGCCAAGAACACCTGCCGAGATGCAAACTGCGATCATCAAATATTGAAACACTTTAGTCAGGTAGGGGAAAGTGGCCCTTTAGGTCCTTTACAAGAATCAAAAGGACCCTTCGGTGTTTGATGTTAATAAAAAAAAGACCTGCGATTTGTTGGTCGAATCATATATGTATTGATTTAAAGACTAACTACTCGTTACTTGAATTGTTTTATGAATAATAAGTTCAGAACTGTTGTTAATTTGTTACCTCATTTCGTATTATATAATTTTACACAGATTGTTCCTGAAAAATTCTATAAGCGTATTCAATAAAGCAACTCAAAAAAAAGCTGTTCATCGAGTTTCTTCCCCTAAAGAACAGAACCCTTCGAAACCCTAAAACCCTTCTTCGAGTTTATACGACACCAACAAATGAAGACATTAAATAAATTTATTGTCACCGCAATTAGATGATCACATATGTTCCTAGCAATGCTTTTTTTGCAGCTAACACAAACTGACTTCTTTGTGTTTTTAATGTCCTCTGAAAATTTATGTTTTGATAATTATCATCTTTCACGGAGAGACCCACATGTTTTAATAATTGGAAAGTCTATGATTTAATAATCTCTTCCACAGAAAAAACTCTTTGTATAATAACTATTATACGACCCTCTGATTATTTAAAAAAAATTTTCAGACTGAAGAATTCTACATTTCATTTCATCGTTCAAGAGTCGCACCTTATTCTTTTACTTTTTTTTTTTCTCGCCACTTGGAAAATAGCGACGAGATTGTTAGGAGTGAGGACTGTAACGAACATGTTCAAGACGTCACTGTATCGTTGCTGGATTTTCCAGAGAAGCAACTGAACTGTATACGAGAGCCATCATCGTGAAAAACCGCAACGTCATTCGCGACGACGCCTTCCACGTGACTTCCATGCGCTCGTTAGCGTCAGTTTTAGGTGAAATCGAGAGAGTCGACGTCATAGAAAAAAATGTAGGGAGGGAAACGTCGAGCTAGTGAAGTTCTCGCTAATTGGGATCTGGCTAGCATGGGGTGAAAATCGAACCCACCAACCCTCATATATGCCTGATTTCACCCCCGCCACTCCAGAACCAACCCAGTAATATATTTTTTTTAGCGTCACTCCCCAAGTTTTTTTAATATTACTATTTTCCAAATTTAAATCTAAAATATTCATTTATAAAGAAAACCAGCACATATTAATATTGTAGGGTGACAAAAAACTAATTTTTTCAAACCCCGTTCTTTTTCAAAGAGCTTTTCCAAACCTCTTTTCCAACCCACTTTTCGAACTCTGTTTTCTAAATCTCGTTTCGAAATCCATTTTTCAATTTTCTCACTCCCTTTTCCCATCATTTACAACCCCTTCTTCCAATTCCCTTTGTCAAACCTCTTTTTCCATCGTTTCCATCCCTCTTTTTCCAAAAATTTTTTTTCTACTCGGGAATTTAGAAAATAAAAAAAAATTTGGTAAAGATTAGTAAGAGGTAGGGCCCTGGCTAGTTTTCCCTTTTTCAAATCGGGTCCTAATGCAAAAAACTAGTCAAGGCCCAGCAATACCGTAACGCTTTTGTCAATGTGGGCTCTCCTAAACTTTTTGGTAAGGGCCCCACTGAGGCCCTAGCCAGTCGTAGTGAAAAGTAACGTCTTGTAATATTTTTCATACTACTTCATTAATCATAAAAAAATAAAATTTAACTTGGGTAAAAATCAGAAAAGCAGGAAGTAGTTAACCCCCGTTTAAGGGGATGATGATTAAATCATGAATATTTTCCTGCAATCCAATAACAATTTCAGTCCAAAAAAAGTTTCTCAAGTAATTATTCGAAAACTTTGAAGGATGATTTCATCCCCTAAATATGAATTTGGGCACATATAAAAAAATACGTGTATCTTATTTCTTAGTGCTCTAAAACATAGTGGCTTTCCTTGCAAGAGTCAAATTTTTGACAATTTTAAGTTTCTGATAATTAAATTGTAAAGTCCAGTAATATTCTGATGTAGTTTTAGTCTTTAGTGGATGCTGGTATACCTACTACTGATTTTAGATAAGGATTGAAAGAGTCGGTGTGAATCAGTAGCAATACAGGCAAGTCTCACAACCCTATCGCTTAACTTCCCCCATGTTTATAAACACACATCACCCTATATATTAGTCGGTTGTGCACCTTTTGTCGTGTGATACAACATCGAATGCTTACATTATACGGTGTCAACATAATACCTGGGCGGGACCAAAATCGCCCAGGGACATGTGAAATGGATGGATTGTGGCGTGCAATGCGTGTCCGTGACGCGATTACTTACGCCATTTATGGTAAATGCGAATCGTATGACGATAGTTACGACACGTACTTGTGATCAGCTTTATCTCTATCATCAAAGATTAAAATCCACTCTCGGCAAGGAGTGCACTTCATGAAACAGTATCCAATGAATTAGAAATACTGTTTTTTTACCTTTATGAATGACCTAAAATAAAATAATTGAAATTTTAGAATCACTGATAAATATTTTTAAAAATAGATTACTGAAAAGCATGCATGCTGAAAAGTGGTAATTGTTACTTTTGATAAAATACAATTATTTTAAATAACTAGAAAATCGACTAGTGAAGTTCTTCTTTGTCATTATTTTCAGAAAATCGCATGCTTTCATTTGCGATATGTGATTTCAGAGTGGATATAAATGGTTATTTACTTGATTGCTCGCGGGGTGGGTAACAAGCGTGACAAACAAATGCACATCAGAGATGTTCACTGCACGCGCTAATTGATTGATTACTCAGACAAATAATACGTTAATTTATATACCGGTGGTTATCGGACCAAATAAATACATTTTTTTATTTTTTTATTAACTGCTCTTCTGCATTGATGGATCAAAATGCCCGATGAAAACGGAGTTTGCGAAATTTGTCATTTAAACTAGTTTGTTGTTTAATAGGAAGCTATTCATGTAATTGGAATTAGGATTTAATTACACTTTGTCTAATTAGTAGATTTCAAATTAATTAACTAATCAGGAAGCTATTTGATTTAAAGTATTTAATACATTTAGTTCGAAACTGATATTAACATAGCATAACTGATTTCTCTTATAAAAATTATATATAGTAGTTCAAAAAATACGACTTTTCTAGAAATTGATATCATTTGAAAATCCTTTTTCCACCTGTGAAACTCGACTCAGTTATTGTTAGAATAACCTCTTTAGACCTCATCATCCACTCTCCACCCCTATTTCAGTCGTTCCGCTTGTTTCCACCAGTTCTCACCCTCCTGGAAGGCAACCTAGCCTCCCTTCGTCCTACAAAGGAATTAAATTACCTTCGTTACTCGAAATGCAGTTCCCTGGCTTCCTCAATTCCCCCCCCCCCTCCCTCAGTTTATCTTTTAAAAATATATATGAATATATTTTTATAAATATATGTGCAAACCACTCTTTTTGGCAGATCATAATATTATACTACACTTTTCCAAACCATTTTCATTAATGTTTTCCAAACCTCTTTTCCAAACCGCTTTTCCAACACGTTTTTCGAACCCTATTCTATCTGTGAAATTTTATAAAGTTTCATGCTCATTCCATGACCATTTTTATTCCTGAAAGCAAATATAATTTGCTTACTCATAGATGGAAGCATGATTAAGATTGGAAATTAATTTGGTTTATTTATTTATTTTTTAAAATTTTAATTTAATAATTTTATTAAACCAATCTATGTTTCTTCTGAAATAAATTTTTCATGATTGAACCTCGAAAAATGAAAAATGGAAACTGGATTTTCTCACCACTACAAAGCTTCCTCACCAAGAAAAATATTTTCTTCGTTTAAGAGGATTCTTCTTATTCTGATGCAATTTTTCCTCTACAATATGGTATATAAAGTTTTCCTCTTAATTTTAGAGGATTGTTCTCTTTTAGAAAGGATTCCTCTTAAATAAAGAGTAATCCTCTTAAAAGTAGAGGAAAATAATCTAATTCATAGAGGAATATGCTCATTTTTGAGAGGATTCCGTAAAAGGAATTTTCCTCTTATACGAAGAAAATATTTTTCTCGGTGCTCAATAAAAAAGAAAAATAATAAAATTGTCTTCATATAAATTTTTAGGAGGAAGCTATAGCAGAAACTTTTTCAAATATTCACACTCAAATGTTCAATTTTACGAATATTTAAAATGAAACGAGATCGACCTCAATTTTTTATCACTTTAGATAAAAAATATTCGATTCTTTTTAACTTTTATTATTTTTGCTGTAAAATTCTCTTCACAATTTTATTTCTCGTTAGTCAAAACTGCACTTTTTATATGACATACACAAAAGAAATTTTTCTCATTTAAATATGTTACCAAAAAATAAAGACCACTGCTTTTTATTATCCCAAAAAATGATATTAACTTATATCAAATTATACTAGTTGCTCGTAAGCCCACACGTGACTCTGATGATCAGCTTATGCGAGCACGTGACACTTTTTTTTACTTGTGACATTAAGTCACCGGATTACAAGACACACGATCCTGCAAATGTGGCGTATAAAATTGATTTCTATTCCCAATGGTTGAAATAAAATTAATTGTAAAAAAAAAATAAGAGATCATCACCCAGGGACCCATTTTACTCCTCTTACTCTTTTATGAAGTTTTTTCCTATTGGTCTTTCTGAGCTAAAAGCATAAAAATCCTCAAACTATTTTCCTTAAAATTTAGCGTGCTTATCGAGGTGACAATATAATAAAAAATTGATTCTCTTTATCTATTAATCATTTTTATGTTATGCTTTTGTTAAAATCACTTAATAAATATATTTCTAAATTTTACCGAGACACCATCTGTTAACATATAACATGAAACTTATGAATAATGGTCGAGAGATGACGAGCGATAAAAATCACAGCAAATAGGCGATTACGTATCAATCCTGTGCGCTCAAGAATACGTGCACCTGGAATAAAAGGATTTCCTTACGTAAGGATGGTCATTAAGTGGTATCGGGGAGGTGAATAGAGTTCACTGATACACCATCGGACGTATTTAAAGGGCCCTGCTTCCATTGTTCGCCAAGAGAGCCTGTCAAAACTGCTAAAGTACATTTGCTACGCGATGATACACTCTGCAAAGCGCGATTGTTCAAAAGGGGATGAAAGTGCCTATATAGCTATAATCTATATTGCAATAGTAGGTTCCGAGTTCAAATTATTACTTGCTCATATACAGTGGGGTTCATACAAGTCACAACATATGAACCAGCTTTTTAAGTTCACCATAACAGTCTTTCATAAAAAGAAACCTTAAAAAATCCTCTAAATCTTAATAAATTTCATTTCTCCTCATTTTCCCAGGGTTTCCCAAAGTGTGAAAATTCAAGTCTTAAAGCGCCACGTGAGTTTGTTCACACTCTAATAAATCTCGAGAACATAACCACGAAGACATTTATCTTAAAGTGTAGGCGTGGAAGATGGCTTAGCTCTTTATAGTGTTTTCGCCGAAGCCTATTACCGATATAAATTATTGTCGTTTGTACACCTAAAGGATCCGATTGTCGTCGCTTTTGGGATAAACTGTCCTAAAAAATGACAGACACGAAATAGGAGTGTTCTAGGATCTCGTAACATCGGGCCACTTTGGTCTACCAAACAAACCCTGTAATATGAGCACAAAACGCTGCCGAAGACCGCAAGAGTGATGCGATACCCGTAAACATGTTTTTTTTTTCTTCTTCGCGTTCGTCTATCACGAACTTCCGGCTCCATGTTCCGCCGGGTGTTGCGCCCACCGACCAGGGACGCCTTTGATAAATGCCTTCTTATGGAGCTTGAAAATAACTCGAATTCTGAGACACGTACGAGTTTCCTCCTTCTACGCATCATTAGCCGCTGTGAGATCGTAACCGGGGATATGGAAGCAATTATGAATTTTTTCATTAAAAATTTCTAAACTCAGAAAATTATTTAGTAGTAAATATACAGTTTTATAGTAATATATCGGATGAATAGTTCGCAACAGAATTAAGTAAATCAACATTTATTTATTATCAGTGAAATCAATATACATTTTATGTTTTGCAAGATCATTTGTGAAATCTGAAAATTCATGCTGCAAATACATGTAAAGATAGCTCATACATTTGACAACGGCCATACCTAGCTGAAAACATAAGTTTTCGTCGGATCACTGAAGTTAAGCAGCGTTTGGCGTGGTTAGTACTTGGATGGATAACCGCTGGAGAATACCGTGTGCTGTTGTCATTCTTTACACTTTTACTGTACATTAGTTGATCATGGCTGCTTGTGCAAAGCTTTAGAGATGCAGGTACAAGCCAATGTACCATACCTAATAACTAACTATCTCTTAGCTTTTATAAATCTGCGGCTTTTGAGCTTTATTAAGACAATTTTTTTACTTCAGTCCGTGATATTATAGTTGGCACGTGTGTCTAGAAATGCGATACGTGGCAGACGATTTCTTCGTGTGAACTGATTTTTTTTCGTAGACGAAAAGGTTCGACTTTGCATTTCGGTGACACCCCCACAGACGTATCGCATGTCACCCACGCAATGTCCTGGCGCCACTGTGTCCTTTTAGACATGCCGCAAAACCCGAAAATCTCTGCCATCGGATCCATGTCAACTTCTCCATGTGGTTGACATCACGTGGTCTCAAAGTAGTAAAATTAAAGTGCCTACACTTACACGCTCCACATATTATACTGCCAACTATACAAAAACAAACACAAAAACAAACATAAAGAGAAGACTCTATTTTCTATAGGTAGATATATAATTAAATTATACAACTATTGTAGAGCTACGATTTTTTAATTTTTAAGAATTCTAAATGAGAATCGAAAACAGCTTTGGGTTCATTCACAAAATACGTAATATTTTTTTTTCGCGTTTTGCTCCTCCACTTCTCTTATCATGATGTAATATTTATTAGACACACCTCTTGAAACAAATTGTTATCGAATTTTTTAAATAATTTATTTTGAACTTCAATAGAAAACAAATTTTCAAAATTATAGTGTTTAGTTTCTTATTCCTTTTCCTTTATTAATACTTTTTGCCGGTATTTCAAAAATTATTAAATTATTTAAAAAGATTTGAAAAGAATTGTAAGAGATATCATAGAACTTTTAAAGAATCTCAGAAGATTTTAAGTAATTTTAGAAAATTTAAAAGGATTTTAAAAGATTTTTAAGAGATTTCATAAAAATTTCTAAAAATCTCAGGAGATTTTAAGTAATTTGATGAGATTTCAAGGGATTTCACGAGAGTGCAAGAGATTTAAAAGACTTTTAAGATTTTCAATTAAACATTTGTGAAGTTGATGATGAAGTGAAACTTCCTGAATGAGTATAGGAGCATAAAATAGTCCTGGATGAAATTTGCGTAAGATTTATAGAGAATCTATTTTATTGATTCTTTTTCTAATGTTTCGTCGACATTTATCTCATCCTTTGTGAGTTGTGTAAATGCACACAAGACATCGTGAGATAGTCTTCGCTGGGGTGTGTTTTCATAGTTCTGTCATGGGAAGTCATTAAAACGCTAAAGGTGAATGATGTTGGGAATGCAAAGCAATATTTCAAGATCGTAATGGTTCACTTGACGCCTACCGGACGTAGTGCTTCTGGATGGTGAAGGCAAATCGTAAAAGAAAACTTAAAAGCCTGGAACGCCTACCGCACTCCCAAGGCGAACATTTGTATTATGATTATTCATAAAAAGCGGATCTCTTCTTCTATTCTCTTCAGGTCACCTTAAAAAATTCAAAACTGCGAAATTCCATTCAATCCTTCTTCCAACTACCTTTTCGAACCCTCCTTCCCATTCCTCCCTGCAAATATAACTTTTGAATTCTCTTTTCGAACCCCATTGCGTGATTTTCTCCTCCACGTGAGCAGAAAGTTTTGCAAATATCAGGAACAGACACATAGGGTGAAGAATCAAAGGTCAATAATCGTTCTCTGGTCTCGGCAGGTGCTCGTGTTTATATTTACGATGGCCCTTGACCTACGGGTGGCCAGTCGAGATAAGTTTTCCGTTCGCGGATGAACCATCTACCATTGGCATACGATACATCGGACTTCCCTAGGTCCGATTTATGTGTGGCCCCGCTCGAACGAGTAACGATCTGTAAAGAGGTTTGTAAGTTGGCGGGTAGCATGCGCCCTGTGGTGTGGTTGGCCTCCCTGGGCGAAATCCTCGTATGTCGGCACCAATGGACCGGATCAAATTTGAGTCTATTCCCAGGGACGCAGCTAAGCTTTTTGGTCGGATTCCCTCCACTCGCGCGTATCGGCCACCCGTTGATTTTTTATCTCAATCAATTTTAAAAATGGTACCCTTCTACAAAGTCTCACCTTCTTTATATGAACCGATGATCGATATATCCTGGCGAGGAAGTAACAACGAATTATCCTTCACGATGGGAAGCCCCTCTTAAATTGAATCTGTATACATTTCATCCGGGTCGTTAATCGGAATATAATCAACACATATTTATGTTACAACTAGCTGAAATTTACCCGGCGCTGCTCGTGATGTTCAGAAATTTCAAGTTTAAGGATTTCCGAGAAATTTCAATAGAAGTTTTATTGTGGCCCTGGGGGTCGATTACGTAACTTTTTATCATTCTCACTTCACCTCACTCTCGCCTCCCTTCAATTTTTTTTTTAAATCCACGGCGGAGCCTTTTAATTTTGACGTTTAAAAATATACCGATGACACATCATATACATTTTCACATTTTTATACATTTTCAGTTGGCTAAAAAGTGTATCGTATACATTTTCGGCCCAGACGGAAAAACTCTAGCCTTGATCGGGCTCAAATCTGGGAATTAATTATCTGATTAACTGTCAATTAAAAGGGAATTGAAATATTGCAACTATCCATTGAAATGGGTGTCTAGGAGGTGATAAGAAGAACTAAAGAAGAAAGGTAGTGACGTACGAAAAGAATTGTCGGCATTTGTATCGAACAGTAAAATCATCAATCATCGTACAAATCACTTTCTTTCCCTTTCGCTCATCTTTTCTCTCATTTGCTCTTTCTTGATCGTACGAGGCGAGAAGAGGGAATGAACGGCTGGTCAGATACGAGGGGCAAATTGAAAAGGATAAGGGCAACACCGTTGGAAGTGTAGCTACGAAGGAGAGGAGGAAAGGATGTCCATGGAATCATGGTCCATACTCCATCGAGACCACACGCAATCACGGGAACCATAGCGAAGTGTTTCTTACTATTGTTCCATTACTGCGACATGGCACCGTACTTTTGTCGCTCCCACTATCTGTTCGAATCAAAGACTCAAGAAGCCTCTGCAAAATTATTATCTTCCATTTTTGCATAAACTTTTTGGGTTTATTATTATTATTATTATTTTATTCGATCTTTGCAATCTTTCGAAATCATCTGCATCGAAATTCCTTGAAAACTCTATAAATCGCTTGTATGGTTCGAATTCGGTCCATTTGTCTCAGTCTCAGGATATAAAATTATAAAACATTATCTTGCGGTTTTTTCTCTCGGTATTTTCGCCTAAATATGAATAAATTCGGCTATAACTGTATTTTTCTCATACCAATACAACATTAGCTTGTCTTTTCTGATAAAAAAATTTAACATTTTCAAAAAATATCTTTAATTTCCGAAAATTTGGAATTATTCTTCCACAGTAATATTTTATCAACCGGGCTTAGCTACAAAATATTACTTTGCAAGAATAATTCAAAATTTCCGGTAATTATAGATATATTATGAAAATGTGTAATTTTTATTATTTGTCGCTATAAAAACGTCTCGAGCCTGCATGATTGAAAATGAATTCGGCCTTTTATTTTTTATTCTAAATTTTAAAGGTTCTTATATTCGAAATCACTTTAGATTTAACCCTTCTTTTTCATTGCTCTTGCCTCACTTTATCTGAGAAGGTCCATGTTGCATCCAAGATTCGTGAAATAGCATTATCTTGTCGTTTGATATGATAATCTGCCTCTAATCTTTACTCGTCCTCACAGTGGCCGAGGCATTTGCCTTTAGCTGGTCATGGTTCGATTCGCAAAAAGGGACTTTTAATTCCGAAATACCTTCTTAAAATATTTATCGTTCAATAAAAATTCTGTATATATTTCTTAATATTTTATTTTAGAAATGTGAATGTTATTAGTTTCAGAGGCTTCAATGGAGAGAATTAAGAAATATGTCACGGAAAATTGATGACTTTATGTGTAGAGTTGCTATGTATGCCTTTATGAGGAACTTTGATGTGATATGAAAGGAAAGGAAACAAGGGTATAGCGGTAGAGGGAAAAATGTTTGCCTTTCTCAAAACGGTAACGCTGACAAGCCCCAAGTGAAGAGGCTTACGTCGAGCCGACATGTACATTTATGCTTGACAAGTAATTACCTTATAAAGGTGGGTGAGTCATGCGTTCAAACTCATATCGGACGTCAATCGTTGGTACCCCTGTTGGATGGAGAGCTCCCTGGTTTCGTACACCCACACCAATCTCGACGAGCGTGGGCTACGAGACAATCACCACCTACGAGCCATTCTGTGCGAACGAACTTGCAGGTAAGATCAGAGATTTACGATTCTACTGAATTACGGCCAATTAATTAAACAAAGGGCAAAAGAACCATTATCGACATAGTAATGATCCCAATCGAAACATTTCTCAAGGAATCAATCAACCTAATCAACTCTATCAATCAACTCAACAACGCGAGTTTCTTCATTTAAAGTTTAAACCATGTTGAAGGAATGATCCTGATTTATGAACAAAATATTCAAGAGATTTGCAGATTTGGATTTTGAAATGGATGCATCTTAGATGAAAATAAATAAAAGGTTCTTAATTCAAATGCTAGGAACTCAAATATAGGTACTTGGTAAAATATAGTACTTGGCAATGTTCCCAGTACTTTTTAAACACAGCAAAGTACTTTCTTTACTATTTAAAGAAATGATAATGACGAACCGTTAATTAAATTATGTAAGTATGGTGTGGTCGTTGTTCGATTTTTCCCAGAGTAATATGAACAAAAGCCAGTTGTCTTGCGCAAGTCTCGTGACTCGTCGATTCTTACAAAAGTGCTGCCCTGGCCCTAATGTGGTAATTAACTACTCGAGACGCAGTGGGTATGGAGAGACGACGATCTTGTCAGTTTGGGTGGTCCTTAGTGGCTCCTTAGTAGTATTTCTGCATCGCACCACTTCCTGAAAGGAGGAGACCCTTTACGTCAGGACATTGCGTCCCTTTTTGCTTTTTAGCATTCGATTTCGGATGTGGGCGCTAGTTAATATTTCTCGCTGATCCAGTCAGTCTACGCTTAACGAGCGACCGCGTTAGACGCAATCCCATCTGGACGCCAGGTTCCTTATACTTCAGCTTCGGCAGTTGTTGCACCAAATTAATGTACTCCGGATATTAATGGTCTCGCGAGTCTCTGTCTAGTTCACTCGAAAAAAGTGGAAACACTATTTTCAGACTTTTAATTGAAGACTATCTCTACTTATACTTCTACCTTTAAATAAGCATGAGAAGATTTATGTAATTATTTTAATAAATGAAATATTGATTGAGGTCTAAATCGAATTTCCTTTAGTCAATAATTCATACATATGCAAAATTTCGTATCTCAATATTGCAAGAAAAAGCTGCTTATTATTCACGAAATCAATATTAAAATCCTGTTCTATAAAAATTGACTCCTCGATTCGACTTGGTATTATGACACATCCATTGCGGTGATAAATTGAATCGCTATTGAAATTTGTCCCAAAGCAGGCGTAATCTGGTTATTTCTTCAAGTCTATATAGAAGGTCGGCGAAAATTGTGATTTTTTCTTGCGATTCTTTCGAGACCTTTGAAAACCAATTTCGCGTCCCGATTTCACGAACTGACTTACCCTCCTCGGGGTAAATCTCAATCTCACTGGCCGCTCTTGAGAACGGTAATAAATTCAGCGGAACGGCAAACACAGCGGACCGGCGAGTGTATCGAAACCCGAAACCCTAAATCACGCCAGAGATCGCTACGAGGCCATACCTCGCGGTTCGCTCCGAGTGTCTGGATAAATAAACAAATACAGATTAGTTCCACGAGAAACAGGCGTAAATCATCCCGGAACTCGTTACACGTATGCATAGACGTATACGGCAATACGATTTGTTGCTGTATCAAGGGAAAGGCCGCAGATGGTCCTCCAATGAAGAATTGAAGAAACGGTCTGAATCCGTGGATCAGCTTTTAATTTATACCTATCCGTTTTCAATGATGTGTTTATAATTGATATATATGAAAATTATTGTATCTGAAACAAATCTGAGACGAAACTTAAATAATTTTAAGATAAGTTATGTTTTATAAAGTGTTTTATAAAGTTGTTTTTTAAGAGCTAAAACGTAATGAAAACTTTGAATAACAACCAATTTCACAAGTTTTTTATTAATTATTATCACAAGACGTGATACCACCTCATCCAAAACATGTTGAACCCTTGAATATATTTTGAAATTTTTTTTGGGATGTTTTGGGATATCTCTTGAAATCTCTGGAAATCTTTTGAAAGCACTCGAAATATTTCAAAATGTCTTACAATTTTTAAAGATTTCAATAGATTTCCAAAGACTGTATGATATTTTAAAAAATTTCGAGCGGGTTTAACAAATTTAAAGAGATTTTAAGGAATTTCAGGAGCTTTTAAATGATTTTTAGGAATTTCATATAGGATTTCAAGTTACTTCAAGGAATTTCAAGATATTTCAAGAGGTTTCCATATACTTCGAGGGATTTCAAAAGGTTTCTAGAGACTTCGAATGATTTCTAAATGTGAAGACATTTTGAAGTATTTAGAGCAATTTCAAAGGATTTTCAGAGAGATTTCATATAAGATTTCAAGACAATCTCTCGAAGTATTTAGAAGCCTTTTGAATTATCTTGAAATCCCTTGAAATAACTTGAAATCCTATATGAAATACCTAAAAATCATTTAAAAGCATCTGAAATTCCTTAAAATCTCTGAAAATCTTTTGAAATCGTTAGAAATATTTTTAAAAAGTCTTACAGTCTTTGGAAATCCCTTGAAATCACTTAAAATCCCTGGAAATCTCTGGAAATCTTTTGAAACTGCTCAAAATATCTGAAAACGTCTTACAACCTTTAGAAATCTCTTAAAATCTCTAGAAATTTTTTGAAATCCCTTTACGTATCTTAAAATCACTTTAAATCTATTGGAATCTCATGAAATCTTTTTAAAATTCCTTGAAATCTGCTCTCTCAATCTGAATTAGTAAGAAATTACTAATGAATTAGTGCCGATTCGTTTACTAATTCACTTTAGTAAGCATTTTTACCATCAATTAATTAAAAACTACTAATTAACAGTAAGAAACAACTAATTCAGTTAGTAAGGGTGACTAAATCAATTAGTGAGCCTTACTGAATGAATTAGTAGTTTTGTACTGCAAATTAGTAGTTTCTAACTAATTGATAGTAAAAATCCTTACTAAAGTGAATTAGTAAACGAATCGGCACTATTTCATTACTAACTTCTTACTAATTCAAATTGAGAGGGTGGAAATCTGGTGCAGACTCAAAATTCGAATGAAGAACAACTCGCTACGATTAAACGCAGAATGTTTTGAAAAATTGGCTCCTTCAGCCTTGAGCAAGTCTATGAATGAGACAAGATCGTTTCTGCCACTTGCATGCTTCAACCAGAAAAAAGTGAAGTAGGGAAAGGCCGATTTTAGTGCGGCGAGCAACGCGACGCGACATCTCCGCAGCTATTACACTGACTCGTGGCGGCAGGTGCAACATCGCTCACTGTCCTCCGCCTATATATTCAAATACTGCTCCCTCCATCGGGCCATCTTAAAACCCGTTTTTTTTCGCGGTGCCATGAACTGCTAATTAGCCCCGGACTTTGCGCGCCCAGCGGATCCGTGGAATCCGCGGCTGTTTGTCACCCGCGCTCAAGCTCAACCGTCAGGAAGGGAGTGCGAAAAAGGGAAGAAGAGAGCAGCTTCTCGCTTTGAGACCTTTTGATTCTACCTTTTGCCGATTCCGCGCCTTGAAGTCTGAATTATGGGAGTCCAAAAGGATGCATTGTCGAACGGTATTCGACCATGCTTGAGGCGTGAAGTGCTGAGTTTTACCATGAGGGACTTACGTTCACGACCATTGACAAACTTCCGGTTCTTCGGCGAAAAGAGCGTCAGGTGTTCGAACGGAACCAAGCGAAGTCTACTCGACATTTTTTAATTTTCCTAGTAAGGAATCTTTGATCTTCCAGATTTATTTATAAATTCCTTGGTATCTCGTATAAAAAATTAGAGTGCGTTTTCCAACTTATAGTAATAGTTATAATGGAAACAAAGAAACATATAGCATGGTTGTATTTTATTTTTGTGTGCGGGAAGGAAAGTGACACGAAAAATATTTTTGCTTAACGATGTACCAATGTTGAAGTATTTGATATGTGACCTTATGCACCATTGCGAGGCAAACATGGTAGGCGGAGCTCACAGGAGACACGCATGGTTGTTGCACTCCCTTGTGTGCAATTTGTAATTTGTCAAAATTATCTCCCATGTGGTGTAATGTGCCAAGATACAAATCTGTCTCATTCTGATCGATCTACAGCTTCCTTTTTTACATGTTCGTGATACACATAGCAATTTTGCAAAAAGAGTGTGGAGTATTAAGACAATTAGACCAATCTTAATTACAAGCATTTCTTTCCCATCTAAAATAATTTTAATGACGAGAGATCTTTTGCAAAAAATTAGCGAGCTACGTATATTTCACATCATTAAAAAATATGTAAATTCTTATTAATAAGGATAATATTTTGTAAAGTTATATGATAAGTTTCTCTCCGAATAAAATAAATAATTAATTAAACCGAAGCAATGTAATTAGGTCTCATCCAATAAAGGCTTACAATAATTTATAGTACATAAATTTCGGTCTGTGTCGATCATTCCATCTTAAGAATTCATAAAACCAACAGAAATTGGCAGGTGTAATTCTCTAATTTATGATGAATATTTGATGAAGATTTTCGGCAGATTTTCGTGCAAAAATATTTAAGTGTAGACCTGCTTTGCCGCAAGGAGAGCAGTTCAAGTCCCAAAAGTAATCACCTGGTTCCTGGACAGGGCTCTTAATGAAATTGATGCTTTGCATGAAAGGACAGGTGAGAGCACTGAGACTATAACACTTAATCGTGGGATTCTCGAAACTCTGACAAGCCATAACACCATACATACACTTTCTTTATTTTTTAAGCCTGTTGACAAGATATTTCAGTAGGACACCTGCAATATTTTCTGCTGAAAATGTTCCATATTTTAGCAGCGGAATAATTAAAATTATGGTCATTAAAGTATAAAAGCAGATTCGTTTAACCTTTTTAACTTTATGATAAGCATTCTAACTCATGCATCTGGGATAAATAATATTAAAATCATCAGAATAAGAATCTCCTTACAGAATTTCGGAATTGGATTTCGTTTTGCAGGCTCGAATTCAATTTTTAAGAGATCTCGAATCTTCAAAAAGTTCTTTATAAACTCGGAGATGGCCTTGAAGGAGTCCTAAAAAATGACTAATAAAAATATTAAAGAATTTGCCCTCGAAGAGTGAATAACGATAAATTGATATATGACGAACTGAAAGGTTTTATTGTCTTATTAGGATCGTATCTTCGGGCTTCTCGTTGATTGGATTTCGAAGCGGAGCTGATTGCTTGGGCTTCGGGCATTTTTACGACTGTTAGAATAAGAAAATCTTATCGCGAGACACCGAAGGCGACACTCTTCTCTCCGTCGGTGCAAACAAGTTGGTTAATCTATAAACGATTCGTTACAAAAATTGATTTTAATTAATTGGCCTAATAAGAGAAGGCTCGTTAGAGATAAATGACCACGACCGCAATGGGTGGCATTCGACAAGAGCTACCAAGATCACACTTTCATCTTTATATGGAAGAAAAGACATTCATTTGCACGCACTTCTCACTTTTCAGAAAGTTGCAAGAATTATGAAATTCAACATCGAGATAAAAAACATCTCGATCTTGTTATCATTGATATCTGGGGTTTCTTCATTAAAGCGACATTACACGAACTCATTTAAACTTTTTCGCTAATTGTATTGTGTACAGTAATTAAATTATTTAAATCCAAGTATATGAACTTGAGTTAATTATTTTTTAATGACTTAAATTTATACTGCAATTTAGTTCTTAAATTATAAATGATTCAAATTATATTTTATAAAAGTTGTAAGTTGTACAAAAAATTATATTTATGGCCTGTTATGACGATCAATGATTGCTTTATGAGTTTTTGGCAATGGCATTATTATAATCCAAGTGCAGTGTCCAAAAATATAAAAGCTTTCTTTAAAATTAAATTTTAAAAAATGATCTAGCTTTGCAGATACTTTTGATCAAGATTTCTGCGATTTCATTGCGACTTTTTTTTTAATGTCAATCAAGTTAAGGCGCATCATCCATACTGACTACATAGTAACTAATGAAGATCGCTCCGTGCAAAGTCCCTCGTGGGAAAATGGATAATGCGCCGGCAGTGAGCGAGGAGCAAATTGTAGAACATAAATATCGCATGTACGAGGAAATAGTAAGCAATGCGCCTGTGGAACATTACTCGAGAATCTTAGTAAAGCATTCTTTTCCTGTATACAACTATACGTACACTTACGATCTTCGTTACCGTCGCTGATTCTCCGTCAATGGAATCTTCTGTAGAATGCAATGAATGATTTTATGTAGAAGCTAAACGGCTTCCATGGCATGATGCGTACTAATTAAAAAAACTATTTACTTAGAAAAGGAAAAGGAACATTTTACATTCAGTTGTTCAGCAGAATCCCTATCTTTTCTAGCATAAGAAAATTTTGACAATTCTGACAATTCATAGAACATTTTTTAAACACCTCATTGATGATGAAAAATGAGAAAGAAATTTGAATTTAGTTTTTTGCATAATGAGGAACTGGACTATATAGCCGTAAAAATAAATTTGTGTACCATTTTGAGTTTATTCACCCATAAAGGAAGAAAAAAGGGAATGTTAGGAGAAAAATAGGGTTTGGAGACACTCGAAAAAGATTTTGATCGAAGTCACTGAAATCTGGATCGAGAGTTGTTGAAAGTGCGAGACTGGGTTTGACAAAGTAAACGAGACGTAGTTTCATCGTCACGAATGTTTGGTTGTCGCCAACCCCGGGCATCGATCATCTTTGTTATCGACATCTCGATCCCAAAGCGACGAGGGAATGGGAAGACATCGCGGAGAAGATCTGGGAATCCTCAGTCGTCTCCGATCACGCCTGATCGGTTACAAGAATAAGTGGTTGACGTATAGGAACGGAATGGCATGCCTTTTGGTCAAGACACTTCTCGCCTCTTTCGATATTCCGCACGACGCTGCCATGTCAAAGTAATAATCTGTCGATCGTCCGGAGGACTTTATTCTTTCTCAAGTATTTTATCACTTTTATGACGTCAAATCGTGAGTTACACCAAAAAAATAAAGAAAATTACTGGATTAATTAAAGAGGCTTGATCAATACATAATGCACTCATTGCTCTTCTTTAGTGACTTAAACCCACGGCTTCCTAATTGGAACGATCAGTCAAAGTTTAATTAATTTCTTAAGAGAATTCATTTTAATAAATTAATTAAATAGGTTATCGAACTTGATTATTTTTTCATTATTTCAAGATTTCTAACTTAAGGGGTGTAAATAAGTCAAATTTTTTTGAGATTTCTTTATTTGTTTGAAACTCTTTTGAAATTGCCAATTTACGTTTGCAATGATGATTATTTTTTACTAAAACTAGGTCATTTAACTCCGTCTATAAGAAGCGAAGGTGAATGACCAGTTTTAGAAAAAAATATTCATTTTTGCGAGGGTTGGTACTATTTTGGTGATTCAAAATTTTGGATAATTAAATGTATAACATTTTTTCAAGTTAACACTCTTCTTATTTTTGCAAAAAACTTGTATTTTTATTTTTCACTAAAAAAAAGAAGTTTCAAAATTTTCACGAAAACCGTCGCCTTTTTGTCAATTTTCAGAATTTTGAAAATTTTAGTGTGGATTTCGAAAGAAAACGAAGAGATCTACTATAATCAAAAAGAAAAAGTATAACATCTTTATGGATTTAGAAAATACATCCCTTTAAAAAAGAAAATTTGCAAAGTTTTTCATAAATTGCATTACGTATTTTAGAAGTTCAAAAAATCATAACTTTGTCAGAAAACAACGTATTTTATACGCAGATGATTCTATATCAAGTCCGTAGGATTTTAAATGAATTCGGTCTTATCAAATCTATTCAAATCTTTTGAAATCCCTCACAGTCTCGAGAAATTTTTTAAAATCTCTTCAAATTCCTTGAAATATTTACAAATCTCTAGAAATCCATTGAAATCTTCATAAATCTTATGAAATCGCTTACAAAATTTTGAAGTCCTTATAAATTTATGAAATCTCTTGAAATCTCTTCAAATCTTTAAAAAAATGTCTTGAATTCCCTAGAGAAATATTTTGGAACTGTATTAAAATCTTAAAATCTAATGTGCCCTCAAAATTCGAGTGAGATCGAATTGAACCCTCGATTCTGGATCAAGCTTGAAAGTGAGAGAAAATCAATGTAGGATCCGATAGAAGATTATAGTCCTTCGGAGTGAAAGTAATCGTGTTACACCGTAACTGGAGTCTGCGATGCACGTGGCTGTGGATTTCTTGGGGTGGGTTATGTCATTAAGCCGCCACGGTTCGCTGAACCCTTCAGTACGATCGACCAGTTCAAGTGACATGTCGCACATGACGATGCACCTGTACTAATGGGGTCCCATGTGCCAGAACTACACGTGAAAATACACGAAAACACATGTACGATAGATACTCCTGCTTACTAACAAGGGTCGATCGACTATAAGCTGCCAATTAACGAGCTATGATTCTCATACGGAATCGACCATCAATTAATTTAAATTCAGCCGTCTCCGTCCCCACTTCCTATCAGTGATCCTCAAGTTACAATGGGGACTCCCTGCAAACCGGAGATTTCGCAGGTGGCTAGCCTGGTACGAGGTCAGTACTGACAACTGTATATTAATTCACGAATCAGTAATTGACACTTTTATCAACATTTCAATTCAGCGTGGCCTATTTTTATAAATGGTTTTTATTACATTCAAGATAATTATCAATTACACATTATCTTTAGAATAATAAATAATGTTTTTATAATCGACATTATAACATAATGAATTAATGAATAGTAAAGAATTTTTGCTTTAGAAGCAGATTCCAGTTCTCATCGCGATTTACATCTAATAAGAAAGAATTCAAATGAAGTAACCACAGGCAATATAAAAATTTCTGGAAGCACAAACTGGCAAAAGTCAACATGTGAATAATAAAAAGTGATTTATGTCCTGGAATAAAACAGTAAGAATACAAACCTCTTTAGGAAAGTGCTCAGCGTACCGTAAACTCATAAGAGTGTATCATTTCACAAGTGAGCATTAAGTCACTATGATAAAGAGTCCGGTTCCATCGCAAGAAGGGAAGTTTTTCTTATTAGTTATTATACTTTCGTTTCGCATTCAAACATGGTAGATGTAGAAAGATTATTTAATCAGATCTATGGTGCCACTCATAACTCACCTTCAAAGCTTCCCACGCAAATATCTTGATTCGACTGATATGTCTATTAGTTACAAACTTAAAAACCTGTTCTTTAGATATTCAGTATTGATAAACGAAACAAGTTCAAGTTTTATCGATTTTAATGTTTTCTTATTTGCAAGATAATCTTATTTTTCGATATTTAAAGCATCCCTGAATTTGAATTTAAATATTAGTAAATACAAAAGAATAGAATATTTTTCTTATTTCTAAATTATTTTTAAGGAGAGGAAGGGTTTAACGTAATTTATAAAAATATGCATCAAATCCAAGGAAAAAAACTGGGATTCTTTATTTCTCGAGTGTCTCCTTCGACCATGCTTCATAATCAATTCTGTACAATTCAGTCAGAGGGAGCTGAAAATTTGACATCGTTATTGGTTGACTTGGGAGTCAAGTTCACACGACGAAAATATATTTTATATCCTTTTAATCATTTGCACATATATTAAAATAGTTCCAAGTTCTCCACGAGTTTTTATTTCTCCATTCACTTCCTTTGATGAACGACCGAGCCAATAAATATTTATCCATTATAATCTTACAATGCTCGCAACTGGGTCTAATATTTAATCCTCTCGAAGGACTCACTGAGTTTTTGACTCGAATGAAAATTACAGGTGCGAAATAACGACGATTCTACAATAAATACACTGGAGTTTATCACTCATTAGTTTCGGATATAGTACAAGAGCAATGCGTTGTTTAACGCATTTATTCGATTTTTATAAGGATACTTAATAGGATAGAGCTCAGTTCCTTATTTCCTATTAGTAACTTAAAGAGAAATTCGAATTACCTTTTTACATCGCGCACCAAACTTAGGTGCAATAAATATTCACAAAATGCTCACGTCGTCAGTCTTCTAGCTTGTGAGTCTCGAAATCACACCCTCAACAATTTTATTCCTATAAATTTCGAGATTTGAAAGTGTGAAATTTAGTTCAAAAGATAATTTTAACATTTATTGGAATCCAGGCCCGAATTGGGGACGAGAAATTGAAATCATATAAAGTCATTTCTTTTGTCTTAATTTTCCCCAATCTCCCGACGACCCAATCCAGACCTGCTGGAATCGATAAAGTCAACTCAAATAAAAATAGTTATATATTAAAATTCCATGACTAATCACCATATCTCAATTATCTTTGCGATCCAAATTATCCACTTCTTTATCGAATTATGGTTTCTCGATTTAATCAATCTTCGTGGTTAATTCGCGGTTTTTACAACTGTGGTTTTACAGTTGTCATTTGTGGTTTTCCGACTTGAGAATGTCTCTCATGTATGCTTTGCAGAAAGCTGTGGTAATCGGATTGTGAATTTTTGTGCAAGTTGTGATTTCGAGGACTGATCTAGGATTTTCGTCCGGATATACGTCCGCCTCGACGACATTAGAGAACGGACGGAACGTCACTTTGCGAGACGAGACGTCCAATTACGACTAACTAGTTGGTTCACTTTCACTCTCGTTCCAGGCGTTCTAAATTTACAAGTCGATAGGTTGACACTGGGCGAGAGTTTATCGTAGCTCTGTGTCGATTTTCCGGAATCACGCACAGTCTAAGGAGGCTAAAGACGCCGGACTGTGAGGTCCGCCTAGCATGAATGGAGGACTCATTGGAGGACCACCACTTCCGGTACTGTTTCCGTAAAGTTCTAAATCACCTAGGGAACCGCCGTCAACCCCGCTTCCACACTTGTCAGACTTGCCCTCCTGCTTCAACACCATGCGTCGCCATTTCGCACGCGCATTCTGGAACCACACCTGCAACAGAAGACAGGAAGTGATCGATTAGACTATGAGCGAACTGACAGCATAAAATGGTTTCTAGTTTTCCTGCAATTATCGACGTTTTAACCAGAAAATTTGGGGTCCATTTTCACGCCGTTTTCAAGATGGACGATGACTGTTAAAATTTTGAGGATTAAATTAAGCTCTTAAGGGGATTTAGTTGCAGAAGTATTCTAGAGTGTCCAAAAGCATAGTGGTTTTCCCACTAGGATGATCAATTTTATGTTTCAATAAGCACATTAGCATTTAATCCTTTTAATGACCAGAACATGTGTTCTTAATATTAATAAATTAAAATTTTTAAGGACGTTCTAAAAACCTCTTGGGATATTTGTGCCCATTGGGTTGGTTCACTTAAAATCATACAAACATGGAAGACAATTCAAAATAATTTTTGAGTTCAATAATTTAAAATTACAATTCCTTCTTGAAAAGTGCGCACTATCTCGTCAGCTCTGCTGCGACAAAAAGAGTCTGAAGACTGAAGTCGAGGAAGCCTTCCAGCTGAAAAAAGGATTGAAAAGAAGAGACGTCTGGATCCTTTTCAATCTCTTCAACTCTTGAAGGCAGGGACGATATTTTGCAAAGTGGAGGAATCGTCGTGAAGAAGACAATGCAAGAACCATGGGACCAGGGAGGAATCTGGTGTATGTATATAAGTATCGAACGTCAGGACAATGGTGTATTGCGTCAAGAGCCCCAGGCGTTCCGCGACAATAAATAAAAGATGGTAATGCATCGAATCGTCAGTCGCCATTTTGAAGATAGTCTCCTCCCTCGCAGACTCCCGAGAGAGCGACAAAGAGAGAATGAAAGAAAGAGTCGGGAGTTCCCCTCGAACGGTCGAACGGACGAACCAAGGAGAGAAGGAACGAAAGCAGGAACGAACGAACAAACGAACGAACGAACTCCCGTAGCTGCCGGAGTGAGTATTCGCGCGTCTCGCGATCAATATCAACCAAGATGGCGCGTTCAAGACCTCTACACTGCGCCGAATACAATAGCCGTCCTTTTTCCTCTCCTCTCCTCTCTTCTCCACTCATGCTCTCTACTATGTTGCCTCCACCAACCCCTTCATGCTTTCTCGGTCTCGATTCTACGGTTCCGAACTTCTTTCTGTTCCATTCTCTGCCATTCTGTTCCTATACTCGTTCCTGTTACTGAAGCTTCGGAATCTCTTCGGGAAGCGCTGAGAGATATTGTGAATAATACGAGAGCTCGGATAATGGGAAGGAGGAAAAAAAAGTTTTATGGGCTACTTGCTCTCCCTACCAAAAGGAACAGAAAGATCACTTCCTCCAATGTGATAATGTGTAGCTTTCATGAAAGAGATTGTCCTCCGTGAATGCAGATTTCCTGCTGTCTGATGCTTTACTATTTGCAACTGGTTTGTTTCATCCCAGACTCTTTATGTTGCTTTCTATAGGATATGAGTACCGTAAATTCTACCACTTTCTTCGAACGTGAAAGACTCAACACTCTAAGTCGAAATAATTAAAATTGTATCAAGATACTGCAAGTTCTCAATGAAAACGAAATAGAGATGTGAAGAAACATGAGAAAAATGTGCAAACTCCTAATGCAAATAGGATCATTTTTTGCATCTGATATTTAATGAACACAAAATCCACTCAAGAAACGAAAAAATAAATTCTATAATGCTGAAAATTCCTGTACAGAAAATTGGCGAACGAACTTGCACCAACAAGGATCCTTAAGAGATTTAATTGTTAGCATAGGCACATTTCTCTATTAGTTTCCTCTGCAGGTTCCTGTGCAGAATTTCTGTTCTTTTTTCTAGAGTCCTACAGAACTTCTTGTAAAGATTCCTGTATAGATTCCTGTATAAGTTCCTATACAGATTCCTGTAGAGGAGTCGTTTTAAACCGTTGAGGATTCATATAGTTTTGCAACACACAGTTGGTGTGATCCTGATTTTCGAAATTGGAATATACATATTCCGAAAGACACTTGCTTTTGGTGCAGAGAGTACCTGAAACTTTCATACCTTGAACAAAACTTAGGAATTAACTGCGGAATGAAAAAATGTAGAGATGTGACTTTCCTCCAGTTTTTGAAAGACACGGTTTTATATACGAAACACTTCGTAGTTTGCTCGAACACGTGTACATGAATGTGGTACTTCAGGATCTTTTTCAAGCCTCAAGAGCGCGGTGGCATAGTCAGGACACTCGTCTCTCACTGGATTTGCAAAAGGACAAGGATTTTCCAAATGCGAAAAAAATTGCTCAAAAGGTTCAACGTTTAGAAAGTTAGCAGAAATCAAAATTAAAAGCATTTAATTGAGGGAAAAAAACATATTTCGCTTGTCGATTGATGCAACATCCATAGTGAAGAATGTAGGAAGACAGTGTCATCAAGTGACAAATTTCGGATTCGCATCACAAAGAGTCGTCTATGCGAAATAAATAGAACCGAATGAGTTATAATAGCATGGTAATTTATGTCTCGCTTCCACGTAGGTGTACTTTACACGTCGGCGAACGATTCTGAGGCCACTATAGGATTTGACTGCTGCCAGATTGACGATGGAGCTCACATACGGAAAGAGAAGAGTCTCGGCGTCGACGGAAATATCGCGCCGCGGCGCTTTTAACCCAACAGCCGTAACGCGGTTCAGAGCGCCACTAATTGGGAGAAGAATATACATACTTCGGGGTCGCGCCCGTGAATATTTTTATCGAGTCGACTCCACAACAAGGACAAAAAAAATCATAAGAAAAACAGAAGCGCGTACGCGTTCTATCTTCCTGGCATTTTTTTTTTTCTCGTTTCCGTCCAAGTGTGACGAGCAACCACTAGATTTATTATAACAATTAAGTAGCGCGCGTGACCAAACATGGTCTCTAATGCATATTCATCAGTTCAAAGAGTCTAAAGATCAATTTAAAACACATGATACCTTCTTTTAAATGAATCAGAATTTATATTTAATTTTCATCTTGAAATCAATCAAAGCTTACACATAAAATATCTAGTTAATGGCTATTTCAGTCATCACTGTACGTATTGTCATTAAAAAAAGGTGAATGGGTGAATTTTTTATAGAAATAGGTGAGAAATAGATTACAAAAAATGGAAACCAATTTGAACCAGGAAATATTAAAAACTTTGGTTAGAAGGAAAAAAATTGACCTGCAACTCAACTCAATAAAATTTAAATTAACTCAAAAAAGTTTTGAGATTTTCAAAATTTCGTAAAATTCCCAGACATTTTAAATTGTTTTAAAGAATTTCAAGTGATTTAAAGTCATTTAAAACGATTTCAAACGATTTGAAGGTACTTTACAATATTTCAAACGATTCTAAGAGATCATAAATTAAAAGGGTTTAAATTGATTTTAAAATATCGATGCTGAAATTAAATTCTTTTATTTAATTGCACATTATACCTCTCTATTTTTCCTTTTTTACTCTTATTCTGCTCATCCTATTGTGCCTCCATGCTCTCATAACTCTAGATTAAGTTATGGGACCGACTTTTATAATTGAGTCTCCTACTCCGTGAGATCCAGCTCATAAATTGTATTTTGTGGTGTAAATTATAACTGTAAGATATAAGCCGCGTAGTTAATAAGTCATGTCTAACCGAGTCGTATCGCCAACCATAATGCGTCTCTCGATTCAAGTTACTTGATCGCAGAAAAGCGTAAAAAAATTTCTAAAAAAAATTATAAACTTGTAGAGCGAAAGTTAATTTTTAAAAATTTGTTCAAAAAAGATAACTCACCTGTAGTACCCTCTTTGGCAAGCCAGTTTTCTGGGAAAGTTGTTTGAGATCCTTCGCATCGGGATTGTGGTTGATTGCAAAGTAGCTTTTCATCGTCCTCAGCTGATGATGCTTGAAACTCGTCCTCATCCGCTTCGTTCGACTATTTGAGCCTGGCATTCCTGGAGTTCCGGGACCACCCCTTCCAAAAGGCATGTCTATGTAGTCCGAATTAAGGTCTGTAAAAAGATTACAAATTGAAAATTAAAGTCACTGCTTCAACCCCTGCAGAAATTTCAATCTGGCGCTAATCGAGACCCGATCAGGGAACGCGATTTGGCCTCGGTTAGAACCCCTTCAATTTTCTATTGCAAGACAGGTTTGATATGATGACAAAATGTGGAGTAATGTCAGGTTCATTAAAGGATCAACTGGTTACTTTACAGCTTGACTCTCTCACATGTAACAATAATTGATTTACAGTGATCTGATATCGTGTTTACAAACTATTTGCTGCATAGAGTTGTAATTGGTCGTGTAGCCCTTGGTCTTTTGCATTCGCTATCACCCCTCTCGTTTGCACCAGAGGAGTTAATGAGCCGTGATACGCATCGAACAACGTCTAGAGTTGCGACTCTGCGTTAAAGGACGAATCTTCACATGACTTCACATTATCACGATTATCAGCCAGACACCTATCAGCAAAAGTCATTTTTCTCCAGAAAAAGAAAGAACTAATCTCATGAACATAGTTTTAAGTTATTCTCTAAAAAACTGAAACCTCCAATGTAGATCCTTTTGGTTTTATAATGATTCGATTAGATTTCACTTGGAAGTTAAGCAGTAAATTTTAAAGTCATGTCTGCTAACTGTGCCTCGTTTTATGGCTCTGAATTCCAACCTTGATGGTAAGATATATAAGACTTCAGGGTCTACGGTGTTGAAAGAAGATTTACTTCTGTAAATCTAGTGCGTTGTAGGTACTCGAAACTGGTGTAAAGGTTTTGATGACAATCACACTTCGAACACGGGACTCCTTGTAACCGAGGAATCCTACGTTCGCGTAGTTTCGAAACACGCCCCTTATCGAGCGATCAGCAGAGGATGAGTTTAAGTTATTGGCAGTCGCGAACCTTAACATTATCACTTTTTTAAGTTTAATTTTTTCAGAGAAATCCTCCCGTAATACCCAAAGTAGAAATAACTCTAACAATGATTTTAGGATTGTGATTTTAAGAGCATTTGCAAATTTGTTGGCTATCATCCCTCAGGATCAGGATCATGCTTCCATGTCGTATGAATGCACCTTAATGCTACATCGCGGACCAGATTCGAATCCGATCGAGGGTGATTTATGGATGTGTGGGCGAGCAGCGTTTGCCACCGAACCCCGATAAAATTTGTCGCAACGACATAAATTCACGAATTCGATCCAACAAAGCGTTCCTGTTGCGCGTGGGCAGAGTCGCGGGCCAAAAACTGCATGTTGACCAACCGTGGGAAACAATGGTTGCGTTCGAAATCCATTTTCGGGCACATCCTCACCAGTTCTCACCATCATCGCATTTAATCTGTCTTTGGTGCATTATACGCACATAACCAAGGCTGTTGCGTGCAGCCCTGAAGGTGATGAAGACTTAGATAATGACCGGAATCACCAGGGTGATTCTCACAAAGAATAATTCTTACAATAAATGATGTCCTATCTCGAAATGATATTTAGTCCCTACTTTGAACCTGAAACTACTACTTTTTTTAGGTGCTCAGAGAATTAAAGTATTACACGGAGAAAA
>CAJFCP010000059.1:1193660-1229908 GCA_904066005.1 Synergus itoensis | reverse complement strand
CGAAATGGTCCCCTTTTGTCAAGGGCACTCCACAAGCCGCGCAAGAAAAACATCTCACGTGGAACACCAATTCACGGGCCCTCATCACCAATTCGGAAGCAAGTATCGCTGCTTGACATCTTGCGCACCTCTTCATACTACCGAACATTCTGAAACAGAAAATTGAATAAACCATTAGCTTACTTATTACGTTTTAGAATTCAGATAGTGATTAAAGTTTTAAGAGAAGACTGGTAAGGTGAACGGTGCTTGTTTTCTCGGATAGTATGATAGAAATCCAGTTGAAAAAATCTAAGTACGTTTGCAATATCATGATTTAAAAAAGGAGTAGGAAAAAAAAGAGTGGATGGAGAATGTAGTGATGCACCAGGCAGCATGACATCGCTACTGCATTAGCGGCACCCCACAGTCTCCATTACCGACGCCGACCGCCTATCTGCCCGATATCTTCCTCAGCTACCAACCAACCTACCAACCAACCTGCCTACCTATCTTTACCTCCAAATATATTACGTTCCTCCGACTCGTACCGAGGAACTAGATAGAGACGTGCCCGATCTTATAACGAGTTGATGGGCTGGAAAAACGTGCTTTTGCTAATGCAGCAAATGAAAGTCGGTTATCGTTTACTTTAAAATATCTGCAATGTCTCCATCCGAAAGGTTTAATCCAAGTATCCAACCCTACATTTATATGAATTCAAAACGCGAAGGAAATCATTTAGTACCCAAATTAAGAAATTGATCCCTCAAGTCTTTTTTTTTTGAAGGAAGACTGGGAAAATAGTAAACAGAAGTGAAAATACAGTGATCTGTCATTAGGTAATGCCACCACTAATGTCACTCCTGTTGAAAATTCTTTGAGGCTCAGGAGCGAGCTCAGGAGAGTCATTCCGACTGGGCCTCATGCTGGGAGGAGATCAAGATGTCTCTCGTCAGACAATGACCAGGGTGTTCTCAAGATACTTGACTCGGGTCAGTAGTTTATAGCCTTGCTAGCAGCTAGACAAAGTTTCATTATCTGATTACCATTCTTTTGCTTTAAAACACTAATCCTCTAATAAATTTCGAGATCATATCTTAAATAGGCGCTCTCATCGAGCCTGTTTCTATAAGCGACCGGACACTTTCAAAGACATTTTGACTGGTCTTTTACTAGTTTACAAACTTCTTACAGGAAACCATCATTTAAATACCAAGTTTTTACTATCCACCCTTTTTTTGCGGTTTTTCTAAATTAAAAGCTACAGTCAGTTTTGAAATTTATTTAAAATACATTGAAATCTTTTTAAATTACTTGAAATTCCTTAAAACCCTTGAAATCATCAGAACTCACTTTGAATACTGTGGTGACCTCCTGTTATAATTATTAATTTTATAGTAATTATTTTTATATTTCAATTTAGCGATTAAATATCACATTCAGTCAGTCTCCGGTCGGTCTTCACTTTGTCAACTACGAAAAATATCTACTCAAATAAATCCTCATATTAAAATCATAACTAGTGTTCTATCACATTATTTTACCTGCACGCAAGCTCCCACAGGTACTTTTCGAAATCTCTTGAAAGCCCTTTAAAGTTTCCAAAAATTTGTGAAAATTTTCAGAAACCACTGTCGAAATCTTCAGACATAATTTTAAACGTCAAAACTGACTTGAGCCTGCTTGAGCTCTGAATTTAGAAAAAGCGAAACTTGTCATAATTAACCCGAGATCGTCTTTTCTACCGATTCCCACAAAACAATGATTTCCCAATCTCCAAATCTAGAAAATTTTCACTAGATTACAGATCAAGACTATTTATTCCAAATACGTTTCGAATGAAAGTGTCGAGAGGTTTATCCTAATCTAAGGGATTAGAATCGTCGGATCTTTTCACGGGGTCTCTTGACTCGAAACACATTGTCATTGGCTGATCCTATTTGAATGTGTGAGCCAACACTCAGCAGGAAGGACCGCATATTTTTCGCCTAATCGGATCTGTCGAACCGTGTTGTGCAATCGACTGGTCTAGCTGGCCGACGGTAACCAGGGGTAAAACTATAACTATAAGAATTTGCCAAACGAGAAGCGGCTGTTTCTTTCTACATCCTTCTCCCTTTCCCTTTTTTTCTCTCTCTTCCCTAGTCGATGAATGAGCCACAACCAGGAGTAACCTCATTCACGGTTTGTGACGGTTCGCGTTAGACGACCCGCAGAGTTTTACAAGATGCGCCATATGCGTTACATTATTATACAATGTGCATTATAAGCCGTGCGAGAAAAGCCCATACACTAGCACGCAGCCTAAACACTGCCTCCACAAAGAGTCGGAAATCTTTTATGCCACACTGGACCACTTGCCGTGCGTTCGCACACTCGTTCGAGCACGTGGTTTCTTTCTTTTCAGCCTTTTTTTTTCTGCTTTTTGAAATGCGGTAAACCAAGTAGCGACAACTTTTCAGCAACCTATTTTCAGCAATGTATCTACTATTTATGTATTTGTAATCCCTAAATGTAATTTAATTTCTAAATGACCGATTTCATATGAAATCGGGCAGTCTGACCCTGGTGATGTCACGGAATTGTTTGGGGCTGAAATATATTGTTTTCTAAAGTAAAATATGAGACACGTATTTTTTGTTTTTGATCAAAAAATTTTTTTCACGAACTTGAGACTACATGAATATTCAGGTGAATTATGTAAAAATTAACGAAATTTTTCTTTAAAATATTGTATCTTGGGAACCAATTGACATAATTTAATTTTCTTTACAGGAGCTTATAGGGAGAACTAAACTATTTTAAAATCCACAAAGAAAATTGAAAAAAGTTGAAAATTACCAAAATGGCCTACATTTTTCGAAAAAAATAAAAAGTCAATTTTCTCAAAAAGGCCACCTTCGATTTATTTTTATTTTATTTTTATAGATTTATTGTAATATGATGAAGATATCCTGTGAGTTTCATTCTCGCTAAACTATTCCTTCTTATAGAAAAACTTATTTTTTGTAAATTAACTTTTTTTTAATATGATGTATAACTATGAAGTTAATGAAAAATGTTGTTTGTGTCTTAAAGAATCTAAAATCATATATTTATAGAATACGTACAGTTTTAAAATTCATAAATATCAGATCCTTTACAATTTAATTTAGAAAATTGATGAAATTATGATTTTTATTGTTCTTTTTTGATTTAATTTATTCCTTACTTTATTAGTTTTATCGAGGACGAAACTCACAGGATATCTTCATCACATTACAATAAATCTAAAAAAAAAGCGAAGGTGGCCTTTTTGAGAAAATTGACTTTATATTTATTTTCGAAAAATGTACGCCATTTTGGTAATTTTCAACTTTTTTCAATTTTCTTTGTGGATTTTTAAAGAGTTTAGTTATACCTAAAAGCTCCTGTAAAGAAAATTAAATTATGTCAATTGGTTCCCCAGATACAATATATTTCAGCCCCAAACAATTCCGTGACATCACCAAGGTCAGACTGCCCGTTTTCATATGAAATCGGTCAATGTAATTTAGAAACTGTAGTATATTTGAAAGTAATTTTAAGCGATGACTCTTATCAAGAGAAGAAACACTATCTATTTTTCAATGCATAAATGAGAACAAGTTCTTTTGTGGGATAAATTATGGCAGAGAGTGCAATCAACAAGTTATGTTTCGTTTTATTGGATGGCTTGAATGCTACTGTCGAAGTATATTTGAATTGTAAGTTTATATATACCACATATGTGTGAGGACACAAGAAGCACGAAACTCGTTTATTGAACTGGATGCACCAATCGTAGATTCGCATCGATATTGGTACGAAGAGAGATGTACTTTTGTCGCTGTTCTCCATACACAGACACCAAATGCATTTTACGATGCCGTGCTCTCGTCGCATTAGTCAGCCACAGCAGCCGAACTCGGGGACACCCGGTGGTGCCACTCGACTGCAACTGCACATCCTGAATTCATGTACCTATGCCAAGTCGTTTCTGACACAAGTTGAAACTTCTTCTCTGCCATAAATATTGCCATTTTCACTATGCATCACCATTGACTCGACTGCTGTTCTTTTCTTTGTTTACATAATATAGGAATCTGCTACGGTGATTTGCAGAAAGATAAGATGGTTATCGCGAGGAATACTGGGAGTACGTGAGAGCAATTATTACGCGGTAGATGTACATGTCTCTACTTTAACTTGAGAAAAATGTTGAGGGCGCTAAGGTAACGGAATGCCAACAAGAAGATCAGGGTAATATAATGCTATGATCTAGATTAATGCAAGGAGCCGGCAGCAGTCACGTAGCATCCCACGCGCAGCAGTATCCTCAGTTCAATGGCGACAGCGGTAGTCTGCTCGCTACATTATTCATAAAATAAAACGTATGCGCGTGAACGCAAAGAAATGTCTGGCAAAAAAAGGAGGAAGATCTGAAAAGATTTGCAGTATATCATCGAACCTGCTCCAACCATGCTGAGGTTTCCTGCTACTAGTTCGAATTTTACCTTATTACGTACAACAAAATTGAACTAGTTTTTTGCCACCTAAATGAAACATATCATTTCATCTCCAAAAAAAAAAAACAATTGAATGATTGTTTTAGTGAATTGGATTTTTTAAAATGCGGATTCAGCAGTTGTCTTTCTGAATCGGAATGATGTGTTTCAATCGGTGTGCAAATACACCTTTTCAATTTTTCAAACCGTTGACCAATTAAACGAAGCTGTACTCTTTCAATCTGAATTAGTAAGAAATTACTAATGAATTAGTGCCAATAGGTTTACTAATTTTCAGTAAAAACCAACTAATTCATTTAGTAAGGGTAACTACATCAATTAGTGAGCCTTACTGAATGAATTAGTAGTTTTTTACTGCAAATTAGTAGTTTTTAACTAATTGGTAGTAAAAATGCTTACTAAAGTGAATTAGTAAACAAATCGTCACTATTTCATTAGTAACTTCTTACTAATTCAGATTGAGAGAGTATATTGGAAAATCACAATTCAATACAGATTCCGACGAGGATTCCGATTTCCGGAATATAAAGACAAGTAGAATTTTTGTTTATATAGTAAATAAATTTTTAACGAAACCACCTTGCTAAATAAAAATCGAACCGCAGAATTGCTGGAAAGTGTCTGATTCAGGTGGTAAAAATTTGTTGAACCGTGTTATGATGAATAAGAAACTAAATCAATGTTTTCCTTCTCTATAGATATATAAGATTGAAATAATACACCCAATCAGGGGTGCATCTTCAAAAGAAACAGTTTTTATGAAATTTTTTGAAATGGTACACAGCATAGATCATTCCTGATGGTTTGAGAATAAGGCGTGTACCTATTCGTAAGTATGTATATTTATATTAGAGGAGTACGACACGAGGGGCTTAGGAGCTCCGTAACCTGATACTTTCGTAGGAATGGTTTATGTGGTGACACCCGCGATTCCTGGTGGACATACGAAGCGACATGACCTTGCAAGACCCTCGGAGAGGACCCCTGCCGTGATACGCCGAATCCTCTTACCAGCCCGGCGCAGCGACCTGATGCTTTAGAACCATAAAAACACATCTCTGAAAATGAAATCCGACCGACAATTGCAAAAAAGACTGTATAGCCTCTTTTCTGAATTCATACAGGTGTCACTCATCCTCACAATAATACTTCAAAAAGCTTCCATTTGGTGAAAAAAACAATTGTAACTTTTTTGAACAAAGCAATGTAGGATCCCATGGCAGGTAAACCACCCCCAACCGTAAAAAATTTGTATCTTCTCACAGGTTTGATATAAAAATGTATGGTTTTGCCTCAGTATTGCAAATATTTCGACACAATCATTTGGAAACCTCTATAGTCTCTAAAATCTTTGTAAATCCCTACAGCGTTTACAATCTTTTGAAATCACATGAAATATTTGCAACCCTTTCGAAATTTTTGAAATCTTTTGAAAGATTTAAAAATCACTTGAAATATCTGAAGTTCTATTTCAGTAGAATTTTTCTGGTGCTTCAGTCCTTTTTCCTTAGGACTTTATAAGCCATAAATCCTATGAGCACTTACACAAGTTTAAAAAACTCGAACTATTCTAGAGTACTTGTGTCTGAACAAAAGATGAAATGATCTTTATAAAACCAGGGATTAAAAGAAAACCCTAAATCTAATGTTTGTCATTTCAGTTAGGAACGTCCCAATTTCCCTTGACTATTTTTCATGGTTGGTAAATTCGCGGCTCTGAAGGATAATAGCGCAATGAATCTTCTCGAGAGCGATCCGCGGATTCTGTGATCGCAGGAAGCAGAGCACCTTAAATCAACGCCTCGCAAAGGAAACAGCGAGTGGTAATTGAGCCATAACCCTCGGTTGGTGAACACACAAATATTTCAGCGCCCGGGAGCTCTCATAATTTAACACTCATAATTAAGTTGCGTCGCGCGCAGAGTCGACTCTGCAACCTTATACCTACACCTCCTGTAATATACGGAGTCATACCCTTTATACTTTTTAATTCATTTTTTCTCTCATGGGGGGCCTTCATTTCGTCTATTTTGCTCATTATTACCCTCGCATCTTCCAACATAGTGAACGATTTATGTTATCACTCCAAGACAAAATAGGTTTAGAAATTTATAGACCCTCCTAATTGCCTCCCTTGTCAATTTATAAGAGTAATTTTAGATAGAGATGAGCGTTTATTAGAACAATAGATGTGGCAAAAGAATTTCGTAATGAGTGAACTTGGCTCTGTTTCTTGGGGTGTTTTGTAAGAAATGAATGTGCTTAAAAACAACATTCTAGACTCTCGGGAGGAAGAGATGGTCACAAGGTAATATAATACTGTGAAAGGCTTGATACCCTGGGACATGCATCATCGGTAGCGACTCTGTTGTCGCAGTATTTCTCAGACCTTTTCCCCCTGGTTGCAGGTTGCCTTGGTGCACGTTTTCTTCTGCTTGTCAGCTTGGTTGGCTTATCAGGAAGGAACGAAGGGGCCTTCGGAAGAACTTGCTGGAAGCTTCCACTCCATTTCAGTTGCAATAGTGGAATACGAGGTCTAATTAAAAAAAAATGGTTATCTTCTCTTTAGATGCGTCTGATAAAGTCTAAATATACGAATGCGAACCTAAACGGTTCTGCAATTAAGTTACATGATGAGACTATTACGATCATGTTTGGCAGAATCTGATACACCCTTATCTGATATTCAAATATCTGATAATCAAATATCTAATTTATAAATATCTGATTTATAAATATCTGATTTATAAATATCTGATTTACAAATATCAGATATGCAAATCTGATATAATCTCTGATATTGGCTCAAACAAAAAGAAGCCCCCGACGAAAGGGAATGAATGAAGTGAATGAAAATGGGGGAGTAGTACTCGATCATTGGTTAGTTCCTCGCCAAGGGAGCTTAAGTTATTATGGGTACGCATGCGCAGAGTTTGATTTATATTAAAGTGGTGGAATATAGATAGATACCTTCAGCGAAAGTCGTTGTGGTGACCGGCTTGGTATCGCGATATAGTAGATCTTGTGAGATAGGAGAGATCGTATTTGTACCGCGACACCTGCACGCGATACTCCATGTATCATCGGGCTTAATGGAAGACAAGAAGGAATAGGTATGATAGCAGCCGCCCGTGATTCTCGTACCACTATCAGATTCATTCGACAATGGCGCCCCGCTAAGAGACGCACTGCGTTTATTACCGGTCTCTGCCTACCAAGGTCGTCAGGATTAAAAATTAAAACCCCTGCCATCAAAAGCCTCGATATTTCATCCGATTCCTCGCCAATACGATGATTTATGAACGGGAATCGAGTATGTGAATCGTTTAACCGCATATGACAAATAGGTGTAGACACTTCGGCGTGTGGGTTTCGAAATGATTAACTTGATCGGTATTCAACTACAGGACTGATTTCTATGGAAATCATCACCATGAATGCCACCATTTTTGGGATTACTTGATTAGATGATGCGATTCAAAAGATTTCACAGGGTTTTAAAAGAATTCAAGAGAAAGATTCATGAAAAAGATTTACAAATATTTATTGCTGGAGACTTGAAAAGATTTCTAGAGACGTGAAGAAATTTCAAGGAATTTGAAAAGATTTCAAGTAATTTTGAGGAAGTACTATGGGGAATTTAAAATCCCCCAAAATAGCTTAAAATTTCTTGAATTAATAAACTCCAATTCAATTAAATTCTTGTAAAGGCGTTCGAAATCTTTAAAATCTATGAAATTTGTAGAAATCCTTTTAAACCCTATTTCAGCTTGAAAAAGAATGTTAAGAAAAGTTGGCTCAGTACTGATTTGTCTTATACACTCATTAGTTAACTTGATCTCATTGAGATTCCATTGGGCCCTTTTTACTCTCTAATTTAAATAAAAATGATATATCAATTAAACATGACATGGAAGTCAGATTGAAGGGTACTTGGACATCTTATTATGATTTTTGCTTGGTTGTTTTGTCATTTGTATGGAATACTTTTTAATCATCTTGTCGGCAAACTTTAGCATCAAAAAATGGCATCGTCCATGATGTTGTGCAACGAATGTATCTTTTCCAGCCGGTACCACATTTGCCATCTGCAAAAAGGTGCGCGATAAATTATGCATGTCCAGTGAGGCAGTGCATACGTCGCGTCGTCCCACGTGATACCGGTACGAGGTTCCCCCGATAAATAATGAGTGCCGGTCCGGACTCGAGTTCTCCTGCAATGGATTTCGACGACTACCGATATAACGAAAATAAACGTGCGACAAACGCCTCGCTAAATTTGATCTGACTTACCCTTCGGTACTCAGAACCGGTGTAAATTTAACAAACTGTCCTTCCTTTTGGGCTTCCGCTCAGATAAGCTTAACCATAAAAAACCTACCCACGATCCGATCAAATATTTCAATACCTATTCATCTTTATACTATATATTAAGATTATTTTATCAGAATTTATTCGATAATTTCTAATTTAAAGCCCATCAAAGTAATGTGCACTTATGCTGAATAAATTTATAGAGACTTAAATGACTACAAGAGTGAACGTTTAAAGTGGTTCGAAATTATCATTAGCGATTGTCCCTTTGGTCTGTTTTTTGAATTATCGCCAGAATCGCTGATATATTTTATCAGTAGTGCACTTAGCAAGTAGCACTTTAATGAGAAACAAACACGTTTTATCCATAAGACTTATTCTGATGGCTAGTTGTCACCTGCCCTTATATTCCTTTTGTAACATAATAGTCACTTGCAACAGCTGTAGATAATAGCTGCTCTTTTACTCTTCAAATTACTGGACACATTGTCGCTAATAAGATGGATTAAATTCACTCCCGCGGTTTCTCGAGTTTGAATGCAGTCTTGGATAAATTTCAAATGTTTGCTGGCGTTAAAATCACTGTGGTGTACTATCATCGTCTCTAATTGTAGACCGAAGGCTAGTCTCGGGTGGCTTGTCACGAATTAAACTTAAGAGACTTCCTGGAGTTCATCGTGGTGGTGCAGTGGTGCCAATGGTCACGCATCATGAAGATGGCGTGCTCGCGATTCACAGACGGTGAGCGCAACTCAACAGTCGCGACTTAGCTCGTCTACCTGTGAATGAAATACTCCCAGGAAAAAAAAAATCAGAAAGAAGATCGCGATAAGAAAATAAGTGCAGTTTTATGTGAGGAGAAATATCGTTAGGAATGGTACCGGATCCGAAAAAAAGAGAGAAATAAGGAAAAAAGTGGGAGAGGAAGTGAAAACCCTTTTTAGAGATTCAATCGGGATTCTTAAAATTCATTTAAAGCTTCGGATTCAATTTGAATTAAAATCGTTTAATTCCTTGCAAAATAAGAGATTGTTCTTAAGATAGTTCGAGACATGTAAATCATGTTGCGTTCCTATAGAAGACAGATCGCGTGCTTCTTCCTTTGATGACTCCACTATTTCCTCGTAAATTACTTGCCGACAGATCTTTGGTTATCTAATGCAGAAATTTTTATATTTCTTGGGAAAAAGAAGACGTTTTATTATTTATGTCCTGAGTAAAAAAAAACTCGAAGAATTCTTGAGAAATTTCCAAATCCGCATCAACGTAAATAATTGCGAAAGGCTTTTACTCTTAAATGTCAATATTACAATAAATCGAACGAAAGAGAAAAAGCCTTGCAAATTAAAATCAGGTTGCGTTTGATTCAGTGGAATCTCAGAAACTGGATGCATTATAACAGAAGGTAATGTTCCCTATATACGTCAGTCATTACTTTATACACCTTTCGTCTATAGCAATTTAGTTGGGGCATTTAGCGAGTATTGCTCGAACGCCTATTGCATTCGCATCCATTCGTGAAACCGGTTTGAATCACAGAAAACACGCATTTTCCTAGTGAAAACCATCGCTGACCAACCGCACATCGAATTACGCACTTATTAATGCTCGTATTTACTTCCCGAACCCATGTATCAATAAATCCTCGCCATATTTGTGCACACGGTGTGCCTTCGTTAAAAAACCGCCTTTTTAAACGAACTCAAAAAAGAGAACAAATAAATCTGCGGTCGAGCTATAGGGAATAAAAGGAATTTTTTCTTTTCAGCGATGCAAACTTGAATTTAAACCTTCCTTTACACAAAAATAAATAGGGTTTTAAATTTTGAACTATATTATTTTTGTAAATCTCGTTTCATGATTTAATATGGGATTCCAGTAAGTTTAAAAAGATTTTCAGAGATATATTTAGATTTAATGGTATTTCAAGGATATTTCCGAAGATTTTAGGGGACTTCAAAATTTTCCAGGGATTCTAAAACATTATTACTTTGAAATCCGGACTACAAAAATTGTGTTATATTACATATAACAATATAGACCCTGAGTCTTATTAACTATATCCAAATAAATCTCAGAAGATAAAAATTTATTTATTGTTGTACTTCTGCTACCTGTTTGACAAGTCATGCTCGTTTTATGTTTAGAGCTTCCCCCTTAAAGGTCGATGAAATCATTGATTGGCGACTGGTCGCGTATTGCAAGTGGAACGAACGTTTAAGCATTCAATTAAGATAAATCGGGATAAGCATGCATTCGGAGTAAGTGCAGCCAATGTGCAACAAGTGATTCAGAAGTAAAACACGTTGCTGCCTTCTGTAGTAAGCCGGCACAATTGATTTATCGATGATAGTGTATCTATATCCCCATAAGAGAAAGAAATTGCTTTATATTCTATATAATAATTTATAAATACAAATATAGATTATATATTCATTTATTTATCAGCACTTGCTCGTAAACTTCATCCATGAGTATTAACGTATAGTCAAATTATTATATTTTATGCAAGGATATATTATGTACGACCTTCTCAACCATACTACCCTCCCAATAAATGTAATTACTTGTAAATTCAACTCGAAGAGCATTTTCAAATCGATTAACACGAGTTATTGAGAGATAAGCTGAAACCCGTGTTTTTACGATAAGCGAGCACATACTGCATACGTACATTATATTGTTATTTTAGTTTGCAATTTTAATTAAATACAATCTAAAAATTTTAAGATTGTGGAATTTGCCTCGTCGGTTGTGCAATTCAGATTTACGAGAGGCGGAAAACTTTTGCAATTTATGATTCAGGCTCTAAACTTGAGAGGCATTGAAACGATGCATAAAACATAGATCAATTTTGAATTATGTCTTCAATGATCAGCCATTTTTTAACGTAAACTTTTAAGATTGAAGCCTTTCTTTGAGAACCTGAAAGCATGATTTGCAACTGTTGATTTGAACTTATCACTTTTCCGGTACAATTAGATCAAGATTTATGTGTGATCAGGAATGATAAATGGAGTGCGGTCAGGATTGCGAAAACGTGGACACACCTTAGTTCACTGCGAGTTACTTTGTTTTACTGGAAGGAAAGAAGCATAATCCAGGAAGCTCTCGCCACACGAAATAACGATCTCTTTACGCGCAAGCAATTTTTATGACGGAACCACTCGGGCGACGAGAAACGACACGCGAGGTGACGAGATGCCTACAACGAAGACAAGCCATATCGGTTTTGCATGAGACGTGTTAATTTGAGCCATACTCGTGAGTCTTGAGCATGACGCTCTACAAAGAAATAAAAAAAAAAAAAAACTTTCGCAATAGTAGAACACAAAAGTTTAGGCAAAGATTTAATTATGATAGAATTTAATAAACTGACGATTTCGTATGTAAGATATAGATTTGACAAAAACTGGTAAACCGCACGCAGGACTTTCTTCATTTTTATTGGGGTGTAACTTCCGCGACATGAAAAGTTATAAAATAAGCTTTCCTGAAGTGTTGTATATTAGTGTTTGCACTCATGTATATATGGCAGATTTTACTCACTTACCGGACGCACACGCGATGTCCCTGCCTAATAACAGACGGGAGGTTAGTAAAGGCGGACAGATCGCACATGCGAAGGAAAAAGATAAGGCTTTGGGCTAAAACTGTGTCGTGACGGACATCCGCAATATCCCATCCTATCCTGGATGTCGCAATCGTGCACAAATAAATATAAACCCCACATCAAAACAAAATACGTGTGCGATCGAATCATTTGGGTGTGCAAAAAAATTGGCTGCAATCAAATAAAAAACATAAGAAATTACATGTTGCGACATAACTGAGCCAGTCCGATCTTCAAAGGAAGATCTGATTATAATCTCTTCTTTGATTTATTCGCGATAAATTTTAGAGCTTATGTTAATATTGGGAAATTTCACAGTACTTTTATTATAATTATGACCTTGGTAAATTAGGGAAATGAAATGAGACTGGTAAGACATTTTTTCCATGTTTTGAAACTGATGTCTTAATTATCTCAAAGTTTAGCTGTTGAATAATGTATAGTGAAGAATAAACTATAGTTCGTGTGAATAAACATGACTGAGTGTGCGTGGAGTATCTAAGATGTCTCCCAGATATCTGAACTGATCTTTGAGTTCCTCTGGCGTCTCATGCTCATCTATTTCATTCTCGCTTTCACGACACGTGTCTTCATTATCCACCAGTCCCTTCATCTTTATCTTAAAAGTTCTCGAATCGATCTAGAAACCTTTATTGCTCTTTCAACCCTTTCAAGCTGAATGATGCAAAAGAACAACTTATTTTTCTCTTTAATTTTATATTCAACCCCAATTTCGAAGCAAAATGTAGTTATGGACGCAGATTTTCGTTCCCATCATAAAAGAAACAAGAGATTCATGATACCGTGAAAAGAGGTAGAAGTATACGCATCTGTTTACGAGGATCGAACGACGTGTAAAGTCTGACTCCTCGTTTCGCCGATCGAGAGTTCAATAAAAAGTGTCATATTTCCTTCAAACCGGCGGATCAAAAAGGCTATAAAGAGGCATTATGTCGTACGATCGATTGAAAACGTGAGGAAGGTGCAAAAGCGAAGATCTTAAGGTGAATCGTAAATTTTTAGTGCCTGCAAAATTCACTTCAATGCCACTCGACACGAGAGTTGCGAAATGTATTTTTACTCGAGACTTTATATTTTAAAAGTTTTATTCATATTATAAAGGTTGGTGCACTCATCTTTTCCCATTTTCGGCGAAGAACGTTTAATTGGATCGAGTTCAGAGATATTTTGTCTCAAAGGAATAAAAATCATGAGAATTATTCGAAATTACATATTAACACAATCCTACGTGTCACAATTTTATTTGATCAAGAAAATATTGCATTGTCCCTGTTTAGGACGATATATACCTGCTTGAATGCTAATTTTTTCCGCGATAATAAATTATAGTGTTAACGTGTAATCGATCATTTAGGACGATGTTTCTCGGCATTTGAGAACACGTGGGAGGGTGGTAATCGTGGGTAAGAGAGAGGGGGGGGTTTGAGGGCCAGTGAGGCCCCACACGGAGGTATATTAGCGTATTCCCTTAACCCTTTCTTCTCCACCTTGGGATCCTGAGTCCTCACACACGGATCTTCCGTTCGTATATAGACTAGCCTCGTCCACGGACTAATGGTCACGACTCGGCCATTTACCTCCGGCGAAGCGTCGATTCTTGATAAGTAAATCACCGCCGATCTACACTTCACGAACGACGGATGATACCTATACGTATATGCACGCGCAGTACCTACATACGAACATACGTCCTCGCCAAGATCAATCCTTTCCGCACGCCTCGTTCCAAGATGCCGTTTTCAATTCCAATTAAGGATCGTTCCGCGTCGTACGAATCTCCCATATTCTTACGGAATTTGAAAGTGTATCCCAATGCACTATGTGCTGACTTTCGCAAGTCGAGTCACGTTATCGATGTCAATCGAATCGACACGGTTTGCGTGGATCGTGATGCCCGGTTTATATATCGACGGTGAAAAATGGCCATTTTCGCGCCAACTTGATGCGAGTCGAGTGGAAATGGCAAACTTGCGGACAAAAATTTATGGCCTGCGAGTTTTATGAGCGGTGATGCAAGAAAATGTGAGAAAGGAATCGAAAATGCGAAGGGATAAAAAAGGAGAAGGGATCGAAAATGAAAAGTAACTTAATTTTATTTCAAAAATCAACCGAGAGCGAAAATTGATGCAAAAGATTGATTGCAAAAGATTTGATGCACACCACTTGTTCTAAAATTACTCGAGATGTTCCGGTGCATTTCCGCGCAGGTAATGGGCTACACGTCTTTGCACATAACTGCCTATCGTTTTCTCGATTGCGTACAATTGATCTTACGAAATCCCTATTTCAAGAATAGATTTATTATGCAAAGTACCCTTAATGCTATCGAGGAATCGGAATCCTCTCTCAGTAAAATGAAAATGTCTTCCGAATAATGGCTAGAATTTAGAAATCTGAAGAAATTGTCGCGAGAAGACTTGAATTCAATCTGTCTTTCATCTTTCCGCGACTCGTTGCATAGCACAGGACAAAAAGGTGCGTATTATAATTTAAATTGCAGGCCTCCTTTGTGTCTGTTTATATTCGTAATCAGAGAGTTTTTCCGAGACTGAGAGTGTCCGTCGCTCAAATTCCCTCGTTCTTTGATCGAGTAACATTCCCATACGTAGTATACCAATGTGCTTTGCGGCTTAATAAGAATTCTCTCACGTTCAACGTGCAGTAAATTCCATTCCTGGAAACAATTGCGCCCGGCAAGTAGAAATACGCGGAAATCACCTGTCTTGCCATGTTCCGTTCATCGTAAGGCACAAATCTTGATTAAAGGGATTGCCGCCTTTCTGTGACGATTAGAAGCTGAGCTTGAGCCGACACCAAATCCTAAACCCAAATCCTGTAACCTCATCCCTTTTCAGATTCATCCAATCTTCACTGTTTTTTGACTCTGGGTGTTCGAACACTTCCAGGGTAAATATAGTCCTCGAGGGCTTCCTAATCTATTGATGAACTTAAAGATAACGATGCGTATGATTGTTATCTGCTTTTTAAACTTATTTTAAGGCTATTTAGTACTTCAAGGCCTTTAGTACTTCAATGTCCTTTGCAGATTAGATGTAAGCTCAATATATTTTAGAACCTTAAAAAAATCTCTTTGTTCAGGAATTTGTAATGAAAGAAGTAAACAAAGTGAACAAGTCTGATTTACCACTTTACGATCTCATCTCCTTTCCATAAATTAGAGAGTGCTTAGACTCTTTAGACCAGATTCTCGATCAGATTAAAATATACGAATTCAAGCATCACGTATTAGAAACAAATGTTGAGAGTGACATTGAACGACATCGTAATCACCTGAATCACGTTCCATTATTCACGCGGAAAACTGTAACGCGACATTGGAGCGAATCAGCACGGTGAGTATAAAATGGAAACGGGGGAGTGCGGGAATCTAAATAAAAGTCAGGCGGCCGTACTTGTACCAATAGCGCCGCCACGATTTGTATGCATGTGTTTAAGCCACTATTACGCTCTCAATTGGATAAAACACTTCACATTGCCCCAATAGCTAATATTTATGTACAAACTATTCCCAGCAATTATTTGCTTTATTGCTAAAGACGTTTTTACTTGTCCATCTTCAAAAATATGTCGTATTACACAACATTCTAGGGAAGAGGAGTGGCTGATACAGTGGCGTGTAAGAACCATTTCCTAAATAATCATTCCGATTAACGATCTTGCAACAGTTGGTATCTTCTGAGCAAGAATACTGCATCTAATATAATAATATACAAATGTATTCACCGATAGTAGTCCTTCTTGCAGTAGATGTTTCCATCTCGACTAAAGCACGTGACTTCGCCATCCAAACCCTGTCGACAATGGGAGCATTGAAGACAGGAGGCGTGCCATCTTCTGTCGACAGCCTGCAGATAAAACCTATCGGATATCCTGAGGCCACATCCAGCACAAACTACGCCGGGCATATCCTCAGCTGGAGGCGTTGGAGGTGGTTCTAATTTTGGAACCGCTTGTAGGTGATCTTGAGTTTGCTGGTCCTGCGAGTGCTGCTGCACTTGATGATGGAGATGGTGATGGTGATGGTGTGTTTGCGGAGGCATGCTGAGGTCACTCGGGTTTTCGTAGTTACCACTACTTCTGTACTCAGAACCACCTGCAACAAGACATAATGCAACATGAAAGATCTGATTATAGCTTATCCAAAAAGATCTGAAGAGCTCTGCTCATTTGAAAACCAATTTTTTCGCCTTTAGAGAGAAAGAGTGAGAAATAATCGCTGGAAAGAGTTACCTCCTGGAGAACCGTAATCCCTGGAGTCGTAGGGGGTAGTGGAGGAGTCGTAACAGTTATTGTTGGTCCCACAATGGGTCTGATGAAGGGCCGTTCGCGAGTGAGGCCCGTGATGATGAGCCGACGGCGGTGGTTGTTGAGGCGGCGGACTGGACGGTAGTGTTGTGGGTCTTGCGGCGTCGCCCATCGACGCCGGCAAGCATGGACTCAGGTCTCGGGCCTGATCGACTGCGCCGGGCCCCACCCCCACCCCCGTGCTACCTGGCCCACCTTGACACCCCAAAGCCAAACCGCTGCCACGCTCCTGCGAATTCGCCGGCTGCTGAAACCAAATGAGACCGAGTTTAGATTTTTTAAATATCTAGGAATATTTTTCATCATCCTCTGAGATCTTTTATTAATCTAATTTAAATAGATTATCTATTACTTTTTGTGCTATAGAAGTCGAAGATGCGAGACTTTGTGGAATATAATAAACTTCCTGAGGAACAATAGGCTTAACTGAGGAAGTAGTAACTTAGATCAAGGGCATCGTTACTCCTTTCACAGTTACAAAAGATCGTTACAATATCTAGAGAGTTTCGCGAAAGTCGATAAATCACAAAGCTAAGGCGTTTATGCAGCAGTAACCCACAACAACATCAGCACTTTGAGTACGATGCAAGCCTTTTATGCCTACTTGACTTTATCGCAGAGCAGTGGCGTAGTCAAATTTTCTCGGGGTTAAAGAAGGAGGAGTAAGGTTCGAGTATATGTCATCAGAATTCAACTATTTAACGAATATGAGCTAAAGTCTCTGAAGGATGAAAGGTATGCATATGCAACTTTGCATCTATTATTATCAGATAATACAGAACTTGGTGTGATTCTGTAACGCTTCCCAAGAAATGTTGCTACTTTTTCAAATCCACTCCACTCCCCTCTCCTCACCCTTACCCTACTTTCTTCTTGTTGCTTAGCTTAGTCACGTTTCTTGTCATCGACAGGTTTTTCCTAAAGTTCGCAGAGCGAAATCGAGGATTTGTATCGACTGAACGGTTCAGTGAATCCGTCCACTACAACCCATCATGAAAAACAGGTTTGTGGACACTGCATTGTGTAACAACTTAAATAGTTAACACACTGAGAGCAGTATTATTTAGCAGAGGTTGAATGAATTGTTGAATGAAATCAAAATTGATATAAGTAAAGCGTAAAAATCGAAAAATTCTTGTATTAATTTTGCTTGAGATATCTGAACCATAATATTGAATATTAGTATTTATTTAATAATTAACCATTGTCACGAGATGAAGAAGGTTCAAAGACGGTAATTTCACTCCTACGCTCGAACTTAAGTGGGAGGTGTCACGTTTCATGGAGGTAATTAATTATCGATCAAGGAATTAGTGTTTAGAAGAGATAAACATTATTTTTAGATTTAGATACATAGATTGTTCATAAAATTTTCTTTAAAAAGCTTCCCTCACTGATTTATCAACCACATACCATCATCGACAACCCAATTTTACTTAACTTTTGAACATGATAACAGTTCAGCTGAAGATTAGGAACGCAAAAAGAGGACTATCTTTTTAGAAATGTAAACAATTTTCTCTCTTTTCAATGCCACAGCAGGCAGCAGCGGAAGTCATATCTATCTGTGTCGGTTTAAAAATAGAAATTTGTCAGAATGAAGTTGACGATGTTTACATGATTTCTCTTATGAACTTTTGATTTGCAAACCCTCTAAATTGGAAGTAAATTAATGTCACTGATTTCAAAACAAGTTGCAGAAAGAATACTTTCATTTTTAAATACTCTTTTTATTGTTTTGCCTTCAGGGTTTAGTGCTTTCGACTTTAACGATTGTAAACGATTTGCAGATCGCTTTTGCGAATATATTTCTTGTTAAGAGACCATTTTCGAATCATCTCGAGAAGTTGATTCTAAAACCGTTTATGACGACGGGGAGGCCTGAAGGTGTGTGTGCTCGGTGAGCAAATGCACCGCACTGAAGGCAGTAAATACCGGTTATCTGCTATCGTAAAGCACAGCATTGGTTTTCTAGCGGGTATACCCGCGAGACGATAATTTATGTTCGCGAATGCGTGCGGCGTGCGTTGACAGCTGAAACACGGCTCGGCGGCTCCGATTGGTTGACAGAGGCACCTTATAGGGTCGAATGCGCATGCACTCTAACGTCTCTGGCAAGAGTTGCTACCGTTGTTGTTTGCTCTTGCGACATCCATCAGCGATCAAAGTCAGCAACCAATGTATCCGCTGTCAACAACTGTAACCCGGTGTCACTTACCCTCTCTTTTCCCACCATTTTTTTTTTATCTTTCGAATTCCAGGATTTCCATCTCTTTGAAAATCACCTTCTTTCGCTTCTTTCCACGTGGAAATCAGGATGAAAATATCTACTTATTTATATCTGTTTAAAATTGTTCCAATCGAGGGGTTGCCAACTCGACCAAGCAGGTGTACACCTACTTCTGACTTCAAGATATTTCAGGATATTTCAATGACTTCAGAAGATTTCACTGACTTCAGGAGATTTCAAGAAAATTAAAATTAATTCACGCGACTTCACGTGACTTCAAGTGACTTCAAATGACTTCAGATATTTCAGGAGAATTCAGGAGATTTCAGTGCAAGTGTACACTTGATTTCACGAGTTGTCAAAGCTCGGTTCCAATTTTCAACTTGGTTGTCTTAAATTCATGAAAATACGCTCGAATCCAGACAAATGCTTTTAGTATTAATAATTGTAAGGTGTAACAATTTAAAGCATTCGTTTTTGCTCCCTACCAAAGATAGTCAGCAATTTATATTTCTCATAAGGAGTTGACCGAACAATCCAGAATTAATGACTGATTGGAATGTGGACACCTGAAATTATTTAATAATTCGTCACTGCAACTTTCTGATAATTGTCTTTCATCCCAAGTCGTAACAATGTTAGCGATAACTATTAGTCGTGTCGCTCATGCCGTTTTTTTCCCTTGTGAAGCTTGCTTCTGAAGTTTTTTCCGATGTCGACATCGGCCATACATACAGCGACTGGTTCGCATTATTCGTCGTATAAATGATCGGGATCGGCATCAGTCTTGCGATTGGTTGTGGGTCGGAGTGAACGGTGGGACATTTTGTATTCTACGCCATTCGGCGCGGATATACGGCCGGTTACGTTACCGGTCTTTGGCAACTTTACGAGTAGACTTCTCGTGTCGCTGAGTGACATTTCAGGCGACATTCTGCGCCTCCAAGCGAACATCCGCTGCAGATTCCGCACTCGTTATTTACTCCACGTTCATGAAAATGAAAAAGGCGGAGTCTTGTGCAAGTTCGCGAGGTGAAAGTCTCGATGGTCCACTCTTAAGATGGCAATTCAGTTCAATACAGGGAGAAGTTCGACGGGTGGTGCAGCTTTCGTGGGAAATGTCGAGTGGATCACTGGATGGGAAGGTTCCTGTCCCGTTCGACTTTTTCATCGACCGATCGAGAAAAATAAGTCCAGACTGACAACCGGACCCACTCGCGAACTTATATTCACTTGCCTATCGCAGGAAATCCCCCTTGCAAATAACACATTGATTTTTAAATCCACCATTTTTAGCCATTAGTCCTCTAATGACATTTTTATCCATAAGAGAAGATAAATAAGAAGCGGAATAAATAACCTGGCTCGAAAGAAATTATCTTTCCCACGAAATATCCAAGAGAGAGTCGGCCCACTAAAGGTCTCAGGAATCCATTTACAACTCATGAAAAAGTTGCAAACTATTTTCAAATTGTTTTCTACAATCAATATAGGCACCAAAAGAGAAATAGCTCATTGCAAAAAATTGTGGGAAGTTTTTCTAAAATTTCTTTTCTACATTTTTGTTTGGGAAAATGATTTTCACCAATATTATAGGGAATTTCTATAAAACTTCAGGAAATTCCGTAAAAATTTGGTGAAAATGTTATGAAATTTAGAAAATTGAACAATAACTACAATTTTTTTAGGGAATTGTCCTGAAAAATGTTTGATTTTCCATATAAGTTATTTAGTCTGAAAAGTTCTAAATTTTCAGTCATTGAAATGAACGAATTTTTGTATTGACTGTATTTTAAACTAGAAACAGTTTAAAAATATGAATTCATCTGCATTGAAAATAAATCTGCATGAAAGAAACTTGTAACATCTATTGTTATTTTTAATAGAAACAATATTTTTGGATAAAATAGAATTGAGAAAAAATATTTCGGGCATTTTCTGTACCTCGGAAAGTTTGCAGAAGTTAAAGTGCCAACAATTTAGGGAATATTCCCGAAGAAATTTTTTACAGTGATATTTTCAACGAGATTACAATATAACCAAGTAGTCTTATCCCTCGAATTGAATTCTCGTAAATTCCTGCTACGGAAACTACAACTCTTGCAAGAAGCTGGTTTACTACTGTTGCAAATCCATTTTTGCCGCTCTTGTGGAAGCTACGAGGAATTCGTTCTCTCTCATGTTGTCTCGTGTCTTATGTCTTATGCCGCATGTCTCAAGTCTCTAGTGGATCGTAAAAGTGAAACCCATATTGAAAACTGGGACCGAACTGGACCCGTTTGACACTGACATAAAATTGCGGCGACGGCGTGAGAGCGGACTCGAACCAGTGGTATCAGCTTCCTTGGTTAGGCACCATGCGATAAAGATAACAAACAGCTTCGGTTGTTCTCAGAGTAATGGATGGTCCCTTGCTTTCCGTAGAAACGCGTAGGCGACGCTTAACACCGCCGAACGATACTGCGCTATCTACTTTTCTACATAAGTCCATACAACATATAGGCCATAGTATAAAGTATATACCATCCTCCACTAACTTGAATCACTCCTGCCACTGTATTTATATTTTATATGCCAACCAGTACATACTATCAGGCTGCCGTTTGCTACTATGTTTTCATATAAGTTTAAAGCACTTCCTTGTAAAATTCGACAAGACTCAAATTATTAGCATTAAAATTTGCTTGCTGAATTTTCGAAGCTCCAGAGACCGAATCCATATTTCAAATCAGTTTGGATTGATTTCAGATTAATTAGGATTGAATGAGACTCATAAATTGAAAAGTATTCAGAAGGAATAAAAAATCTTTCCGGATGTGGCTTGGATCCATTCGAATTGACCTTTCGGATTAGATTCGGATAAAGTCGAAATGAAACTGTTTGCATCGGATACGAATTCCGAAATGATACAGAAAATTTCTGCATGTAGAAAAATGGATATTCAAGCTTAATATCTTGGATACTAAACTATGTGACAGCCATCTAAAGATATTCAGTTTAAGGGCATGTAATACTTTACCATAAGAGCAATTTAGTTTACCCCATTATACATTCGTAATAATAAATATTTTTAGTTAATAAGAGTCAATAAACCTTCGCCTCATGTAAACAAAGGTTTATTGACTCTTATTAGCTAAAAATATTCATTATTATGAATGTATATATATGGGTAAACTAAATTGCTCTTATGGTAAAGTATCACATGCCCTTAAGTATCTGGATATTCAGGCTCAATATCTTAGATATTCAAATAGATGACTAACTATCTAAGATATTGAGTATAGGTGACCAACTATCTAAGATATTCAATAAGATGAATATCTGGATATTTAGGATGAATATATATGTAATTCAATTTTTTGACTATGTAGATATTAAGTTTGAATATCCATTTTTCTCCGTGTGATTGGGTCGGAATGAATTTCAACTGAATGAAACCGTGAATTAAAATTTTGTGTTAATTTTCGTAAGTTCCTAAATAATAAAAAAAATGTCAAAGGTAAAGCGATTTTTGTTGTTAGGGGCCGTCCTTAAATTACGTAAGGCTGTTTTCTGGAATTTTGACCCACGTACCCCCCTCTGTAAGGGTCCGTAAGTTTTGAACGCCCCCCCCCCCCTTATCTTACGTAATTTTTTTCGAATAAATTTTTTCTTAATGTGTCGTGTGAGACAATATAAAAACGTCGACTCTTTTCAAACGAACATTTATTACTATAAGGGAGAGATTAAAAAATTACATGAAATATAACATTTTGTTATTTTTTTTAAATTCCTCTTTGGCGAGAAATCACATATGAACGTTTCTATGTAACAGATATTAATGTATTATATTTCAGATATTATTTGACGAATCAGAAGTCTTTGCTGTGGTGGTAGACTAATAATCTGTTTTTTCCGTTATTTAAATTTGATTTTCAGTGATTTTCTAAAAGGAAAAAATCTTACGTAAGAAAGTTTTTTGACCACGTACCCCCCCACGTAAGGTCAGCATAGAAAAATGCTTAACCCCCCCTCCCACCTAAAAACCTTACGTAATTTAAGGACGGCCCCTTATTAATAAAATGAATACAGTGTTATCATATTGTCATTGATAGAGGTTTCAACTATTTGGCACGATTGTTTAAAATGTATGTTTTTCAAATTGTTGAGAAAGTGAGAAGTCTATTTGGTTTCGAGTCATATTTGTGTAGAATAGTAGCACGTAGATGGGAAGGAGGAACTTGTAAAATGTAAAGGTAGCTGTTTGCCTCGAAGCGTCCCTGAAAACGGGTGCATGTTTGTACAAAGACAAGATCACGTTTTACCACAGCACTAAATACCGCAAGAGTAAACCGAAAGTCGTTTAAACCGCAGAAGAGATCGATTAACGGCGTCGGTTACCCTCGGTATTTACTCTGGTTACATTGTTACACATTAACACACTAGTTCCAAAGCCGCACATGGTTTCTTAGCTCAAAAGCCGCAATCTTGTATCGGCACTTGAGAAACTAAAGTCTAAACCTCAACGAGAAAGAACTGGTCAATTCTCGGAATTTTTCACAAAAATATATAGTTTTTTCAATTGAGTTTTATTAGAACTATGTTGTGTAATATATATGTTATATTTATGTTGTGTATTGTTTGCTTTAACAGTATTTTTACTCCTCTTTCATCTAAAATAACAACAACGGTGGTCAAATGGTCATTGATTCTCCTTTCCCGCATTCAGGATCAATTAGGAGTAAATTGCGTAAGCGCGGTTGAGCACGACTTAATTATAGCTGAAACCTCTGAGGCGCTGCTAGAAGCTGGAATGGCTATAAGATAGGTGGGTACGTATGGCGCCTGAGTTGAACTCGCGAAGAGAAGAATAAAAAAAAAAATAAATAAAATAAGAAGATGGACACTATTGACCCGCGGTGGTTCCCACCGGCAAAATCATGGGATGCTGTGTTCGAGAGGAAGGCGTGGAGGACGTTTGAACATTAAAGAAGTATAAATTTTAAGAATCACGCTAGCTCCCAAGGCCAACGAGCCCTCTGCTCGACACCTTTCAGAAGTCCTGAGACTATTAGTCCCGTTGGACCATCGATGAATGGGCTTGAGTCTTCTTGGAACCAAAATTCATAATTCATTCCCCCTATGTCTTCTCTGGGACTCGAGTCCGAGACAATACTGATCGATGCTAATCACTGCGACTAAGACGAGATAATAGAATAGTCACTCGACACAAAAATTGAGAGAGGTTTTTTACCTTTTTGGGTCTAGAATCAAGTTCTGATTCAGAATGTGATGAGTTGAAATATTAATGTGAATATATGTCTTAGATTTTTTATAAATGACTACCGTCGGTTAGTGTTGATGGACTTTCGCTTAAAATGCAGAGATAGCCTTGAATTAGATAATTGCTATATTTAAAAATGTCCTGTCAATGTTATAGCACATTTATCAGAAATTATCGCTCGAAACTCGCACAGTCGCAGAGAAAAAGCAATGAAATGTCATATGAGCCGAAAACTGCTTGGACGATAAAAAAAGACCTTGCTAATATTTTTGCTTGTGTACAGAAAAAACTTGTTACAATTTGAATACGATAGCAATTTGACTGATAAGAAAATCGGGTGGGGTCAAGACTGGGTTATCTTGCATTGAGTTCAACCACTTAGATTTTGACAGATGGAAAATAACTGATATTTCATGATTCAAGTATAATCTGAACTCTCTATGAAATTCGCAAAGTAAATTCGATATGAAAACACTCAATCTCTACTTATAAATATGACTAAGCAGTTATAAAACTAAGAAAAAAAAAATTACGTAATGATAATTTTCTAATATCTTTAAAGTCTGATATGCTGTCATATTAATCTTTTCTTATTTTATAAATAATAAAATATTACGCTTATTTTTTCCTCTACTATTTATATATGTGCGCAGTCTCAATCAAAATAAATATATACACACACATTCCTTCCACTGCAATCGTTCTGCCAATGAATATTAACGAACTTGTTTGATGTCTTACCATTTTATTGCTACTGTTTTTAATCAAAAACAGCACATAAAGTACTGCGACCCAAACTTTTTTGCATGATTTTATGTATTCGCATTAAAAAAAATCGTAAACTGTCAGAGTGATTACTCATCTTTGAATTTCTATGGATAATCAAAGTTACAGTGAAATTAAAAAGTAAAAATTGGACAAATAGTTAAACAATGTTATCTAGTTATCGTGAGTAACACAAAGAAGTTTGAGTTCCAAAGGATACTCATAACATCTCTTGTTGCAATAAATTATGAACCCCTTATGGTGAATGCAGCTTTTGAATTTTAACGGTAGCTGCATTCGAAGCTTAAAAAAATGCATTTATCTCTACTTTTCCGCTGTCATAACTAAGCAACTGTTGCCAAACGACTCGTGTAAAATTGTTGAATAATACTTATAGATATACGCAGGATCGTGAACGCTTTCCAGTTGCGGAACGTTAAGTGGTAGCGCTCGATTGCTGTATGCAACGCGTTCCATTGCTTTGCTGATTAATTTCCCTTGGTAATACATAACCGAGGCTATTTTACAACAAATTCCATCTGCACCGCGATTTGAAGAAAGCTCTTTATCCTCGTGCCTTCCCACAGTAAAAAGTGTTATTTATAATAAAAGAGAACAGAAAACACTTATATTTATAAACAAGTGGGTTAAAAATCTGTTCCTACGAGAATAAAAGTTGGTACGTAAAGCTGAGAAACAAACCGTATCGAAATATTGAACTTTTCTGAGTAACGAAAATTGAATATCTCGTATAATTTATAACATGAACAAAAATCTGGGCTAATTGTTGCAGTAAATCTTGTAGTCTGATTTATAATTAAAATTAATGTTAATATTTGGAGAATTTGAGTGAAGAAGATGTAGCGAGTAGTGAGAAAATATTTAAAATAATAAAACGCGAAAAATCGTGCGTCACGGTGTCATTGGCGGCTCATGCCGAGGCCACGAATGAAGAAACGTGACCCGACCCCAGGCGATTAGCGATTGTCCCTCGATCATTCCATTTGAATCGTCTTCTAACTTTTCTCCATTACCCTCTCATCGAATACTGTTCTTCTGATGCATTTTTAAAAAAGTCTGTGACTTAAATCTACTCCTCCTAATCAATTATTTAAAAAAAATAATCAAATTCGTTATAGAAAAAGAAGTTTCTCGTAAACGTACACGTAAATCTTAAGAGGAGTTATCAAAATTACAATAGCAGTTCTTGATTTTATCAAATCAATTATATTTGAGATCAAAGATATTAATTACGCGTAATTAATTGCTTCATTGACTGGTCAAAGGTTCAGAGTGAGATAATATCATATTAGGTTAAAAATTAGACCACTATTGACACATTTCTTAATTGAAATTGAAACACATTTTGTCGCAGAACTACTTCAGATATGTCAATAATCCAAGTAGTATAGTGAACTTAAAAAAATCAACTTTTTGTACTTTTTACAACTTTAAACTGGATTTGAGATTACAGAGAAAGAGAAGAGAGAGAGAGAGAAAATGTTGAGAAGCGTGATATTGCTAAATATTAATGTTGTGTCTAGAAAAGCAGGCGACACGCGTCGATCAGTGAAGATGTTAATTAATATTTTATGTTGGAAAAATTACCACCACTGCTATTCGTAGAACGCGGGGTCGCGACGTCGGCGGTGGATATCTTCGTCGCAACTCTAATAAATTACACTTGGCACAGCGCAGTACTATCGCTACCAGACACGCCGTGGCAAGATGCCCTTATCTCGCCGAACTTAAAATAATCACTCCACTTTGGAACGTGTTTACGAAAGTTCAAGGCATCCCTATCCTGAGACTAATCGACGCCAAATCAGCCAACAATATCAACGATGCACTCGACTCTTTTGTTACTTTATCATTTTTCGACTATACGAGGAGAGAAACCCGTATTGATTAATTATTCATCATCGAATGAAAATCTTACAATGTTACGAGAATTGCCATTCATGTTATCATAATTATTCTTAAGCTTACGGTAATATAGATTAACACCATGAGATATTGCGAGGCAAAGTTCAGTATACCAGTTGCTTCGATAATCGATTCATACAAACGGAAAAATTACAACTTTTATTTTCCTTATCAAAGCTGGGTTTATTCTTAGGAGCAAATGTACCAGAAAAGTGCAATTGTAAATTAAAATGAGCGTTGTAAATAAAATTTCTACACTTTTTAGATTTTTAGTTCATTTCATAAGTTTAATTAATTAATATAGTGTAATTAGTTTGAAATAATTATTTTGGTGCTATTCCCCTTCTTAAAGAAAGAAAGGATTTTTCAATTCGAAACAAAATTCGGAAGATCCTGAGGGTTTAATTTATTAATTGGGGGATCAGGGGTTATAAAATTTCAATCATCAATATGATCTATCTTGACTGCGGCACGCATCCGCGAATAAATCATGCAAGATATCCATTCGGCGCTCCTACAGCACTTTGTGCATGATAAATTAATCGCTATATAGAGCCTTAAATATTAGCGGTTAGACGAGCTGGACTTTAAACGGCGTGTACAATCAGTGCAATTGTCCATCACGAAATTACGCCAAGTTTACGCGAGGATTTATTTTAGTATTGTATTTCAACATTGTATGACAATTTTACAATGAGAAAACTGCTTTCTTGAAGTATTTGAAAAGATAATAACTTTCTCATTGCATAAATCAACCCGCAGAGTCCTTGAGACGAAACTATGTACGATCTTTACGAGAGGTTGGACTTGTTTCAAGAATGTAACAAATCATCGTTTGACAAATTACAAAAATTAAAACGTTATTTCATCTGGTACTCAAATGACAAAATATCACTTCAATGTCAGGATTTTTCTGCCAAAAATTAAACGAGAAATTATATCTCGAAAGATTTTATAAAATAGAATTTTTGATGAAGTTTCCCAGGTGCTAGAAACTTTTGTTGAAGGAAAAGTTTTTAAGGAAGGCCTATAAGGCAAAGTTTTTTGAGAAAGTTACTCAAAGTACAATTTTGGAGAATGATTCCATGGTAAAGGAAAAAGTGCATTAATAAAAGGTACGCAAGCTGAGGTCTCAACATTTTTTGTTTGCGGAGTTTAAAAATGGTGCTGTTGCATTTCCAGCAGGTGAATCCTGCGAAGGAGATGCTTGTCAAATGGAAGTTTGGTCAAACAAGAAAAGTTTCTCCACTTGAAGACAAGTTTTTCGACGTTCACTTTTGCTAGATTTACGAGAAAATCGTACAAAATTGGAAAGTTTTGTTTTTCTTGTATTATTCATTAGTGCATCAGTTTCGAGTAATGAAACAAGTTTCAGCAATATACGCAAGATCGACAGATGGCGAATTTACAATTCTAATAGGAAAGATTCATAGATCTTGCGAATTATTAATTAACATTATGGAAAAACTGACTAAAGTTTAGAAATCACTGGAACTGAATAAGGATATTTTATGATAATTTTTAAGCGGCAGATAAATATTAATTATAGAATTGAAAACGATATTGCCGAGAATGAATAAAACGCATATAAAAGTAAAAGAATCTGTCACTGCTTTGAATACAGAATTATTTATTGAATAGATTTATTAAATATATTTATTTACTGAATATGTTTATCGTTATTCGCATAGGTCTGACATTTTAACATGTGGTTTACTACCCTTGATACTAACAGACGTTGAACCAAGAAAATTTGTTCAGCATGATTGCTGATAGTACCAATCGTATTATTCCTCGTCTCAAAATATTTTTCACTGCCTGCTTTATCAATCGAATATTAGATATTGGCACGAAGTAACAACTACAGAAATAAATAAAGTTTGTCTCGAATTCGCATGGTGGATGATTTTCAAAGTTCAGTGAGTGACCTTTGTTCTCGAGTGATTAGTTTATGTAGCATATTTAATCATATTTCATGAGAGTTCATAGAGAGGTAAATTTATTGTAATTTAACTGATATTGCTTCAAAAATATGATCATGGAGTCTCGGGAGTTAATAGAATTTGCTAAAATAGAAAGTGTTTTTCCGTAGATTTAACGCCAATAATATTATATTAGATAAATTGGAAAGAAAACTCATTTTGAGAAGTAAATTTATTGAAAAATTATTGACTTCGTGGAATATTAACAAAACTATTTAGTAAAATAAATTCTGACAGATCCTTGGAGCTTAGCTCTTATCTAAGGCTCGTGTTGTCTATTCTTGTACTACTGGCCTTGCACTACCTTGCAATTAGAACAAATAAGTCGATCGAGTTTGCCTTGTTTTATAGATCTTGAAATTAAGCGATTTCTTTATTAGCAAACTGTGAACAGCAAAAACCGAAAACGAAAAAATGATTGTCTAATAAGACTATAGTCTTCTAACTTCGAACAGGTCATATGGTGATTGAATTTATTCATTCGCTAAAGATTAGATCTGAGTTTTACATTAAAAGTCAAGATAGAGCACTGAACAATAGTCATTTTTCTGCAAATGTTTATTCATTTTCAGTCAAAAAAGACATGTTCAATTTCCTGTTTCAATTTAATGAAAGTATCATTTCAATAGCAGTTTCTTTCGGCAATATCTGGGTTCTCATGTCAGTCAAAACATTATCTTTCTCAAAATATTATATGACTGAACTTATCTTGCATGAATTCTTCGTACAGAAATTCGCAGAATACTTAATTCATGAAAACTCAATGGGAACCATAAAAGATGCTCTTCCATTTTATATAAGCCTTGTGTGTTCTACAAATAAAAACAAACGTGAATCACACCAATTCTTGTATTAATGCTAATCTTTAATATCTTCCACGATTTTAGATTAAAGATAAATCATTTCTATTTACCCAAGATCGTGGAATGATGATTTACAATTAACTTTTATCCTAATGAATATCTCTATCATATCCCCTTTTATGGTATGTCCATTTCAATAAGCTACTTGTGCTAAGATGTGGCCATCAACCGATGGCCACATTTTATGGCGTGGATATTTCATATCTAAAACAGTAAAAACTCTTCTTGTTCCTATCTTAAAGTTGTTATAAATAAGCCAATTTGGGAATAACTCTCTTTGAATGAACCGATCAAAATTAGAATGGATGACACTTTTGCCAAAAGAAGAAAAAAGCAAACAAAATTTATTAATATGATTGTCCTAAAGACAATAACATACTTCTGAAAATAGACTCGTCTAAAACTCAGATCCTGATCCAAATCAATAATGACAATCGGACATGAATAGAATCTTTTGAGAAAATTGCACACTGGATGAGTTTGACCAACGCCGAAACAACTTATTGAAAGAGCAGATTCATCATTATTAGTGCAATGCTAGATGTCCTTCTATAAATCTGACGGAACGCATGCATGATCAGAGATAGATATCATTGACCTGAAAGGATTGCTCCTCGGATTGCTCTCTTGATAGAACTTGAGTTCCTGATAGGAAAAATTTTGTATCTTTGGGTGACCCAAACAAGAATGATAAGGGAGATCAGACTCACCCAGTGCATGCCGGTGGTAGGAGGGGCGCGCTCCTCATACACTCCCATCAGGGTGGCTGCTGTCGCGGGGTAGTTCCCGCTGAGGGTGCGAGACGAGGTCGAGGCAGCTAGGGTGGGACCTGGGGACCTGGATGCCGGTAACGCGGAGATGGCGTCCGCCGCGCAACCTACTTGTCTCCCTTGCCCTCTTCCTTCGCCACCACTTCCTCCACCTTCTTCCCTTATGTGCTTTTCTCTTTCTACCCCTCAAATCAAACCTCACGATTCACTCTCTTACACTTTCATAACTCTCACTATCCACAGTTCCTGCCACTGTCTTCTCCACTTAATCATCCAGTTCTACCGGACACTGAAACACTGGGCAATCCCGGAATCCAGATCAGTCAACATCTTTCACAACAACTACATCAATCCAGTCAAATGGGACACAATTGGTGATTACTCAAATGATTAATTGCAGTCCTGACTTGTTGAATCCAGTTGCAGGATCAGTTATTATTGATATTTAGATTCAGCGGATCAAGACTCCTGGCCACACGCATTTCGGTCCAAACAGGTATTGGGGAACCACCTGCTGTGTTGCCTCTCAACAGGGTACGGAATCCGAGGATGAACATTAATTCACACGGACTGTCTACACCTAAACGTCTCTGAAGAAGGTTCTGCGTCACCAATTGAATATTCCCAAAATCAATCTCTCATTAGGTATCACACATTGGCTCAATGAGTATCATCACTTAGCAGTATTTGGACCACTGTCCAGCATCAATATTGCTCTTGATCATCAAGATCACTTCTAACCACTTGGCACCACTTAGGACCACTTCCGACCACTTATAATTCTTTAAATTCTTGCTTATATTTCAAGAAGGACTACCTCGAGGTCAAGCCGACGGAGATTGGAAGCACAACACTGTAACAAGGTATATACCTTGTCACCTTATCACCGCACTGGGGAAAATCACGCGCGATTTTGGAAGCTGGGAAGTATCTCCTTGGGGAGTAAATGTCCAGGTGCGGTCGATCCTGACCGGCACGGAGGACAACGGATCAAGCGGAACGCGGAACGGAACGGAACAAGGCGCATGTGCTCCAGCTTGGTTTGCAGTACGTCGCACTGCGCCGTACAGACTCGGCTCGGACCACGAAGCGGAGTGAGGGTATGCCAGAACGGGTATCGGCGTTGGAACGATGCAGCGCCACAAGCGGCGGAACATGGAATGGGGAAAAGTGAGGCGGCAATTCAACTGGGACTGCCCACATCAACCCCACCTGGACTTTTTGACACCGAGAGGCTCCGCCCTCCAGATCCGATCCTCCCCATCAGAGCACCTTTCTGTGTGTTCAACTATCTACCAGCTACCTTCTACCATCTACCACCACCAGACTACCTCCACTCACAAACCTGAATCGGCTTCCGTGCAGTTCCAATTTTCTCTTCTCGATCCGACGGGAAACTCGGATGACGAATTGAGATTGGGATTGTCAGTTTTAGGTGCACTGAAAAAATTTAGTAGCAATACTTGCTATTTCGAAATTCATAATTGTTATAGCCCGTGTAAAAATTAACATTTAATTTTTGCATAAAAATGATTCTATCAAAATTATATACTCTCAAATCAATTTCCTTGGCATGATAAATCATTTCAGCATGTCTAATTTTTGTACAATCATTTTTATATATAAATTATGTAGAATATTTTTATATGGGAGTCGATTACAATTTGGGGAAATCGTGTAAATATACAAATTATTGTTAGCATACTTACGAAACTTTAAAATTCTTGAAAACAAGAATTGGTATATTCAATAGCAAAGATTGATATTTTATGTATTATGAACGCAGAATAATAAAAGTTGATAATGATATTATCCAATAATATAAAAGCATTTACAGAAATTACTAGCTTGAGTTACATATGTTAATAGAAATATTCTACAAATTAATGTAGACGCTAACAAAAATTGTAAGCTTTAGTTGAGGAAATTGTAAGTCACTATATTAAAAAATCCGAATAGCTCCGATAATCTCCCGAGGTCAGCCGAATTCGCCGACCGTAGCGCTCACGATGTGAATCGGAGTTTCGGAGAACTTTATGTTTCCCGCTAAGCACCATGCCGTTTCTCGCAAGTGCAAACATTTTCACCAATTACTATATAAGGAACCTTCAAACCTCTTCTCTCAGCGTGATTTACTTGCGATGCGTGTGTTTTATGTTTATGTGTGCGTAATATGTATATAAGTTAAGATTGAGTTAGTATAAGTTATACCTCTGCGAATCTATGTTCATAATGTGTGTATTTATGTGTTATAATTGTGCAGTGTGAATTGACGGAGAATCCTTTATATTACTTTCTGATATAAATACCCGATATTTAAATATATTCTAGAATTCAATATTATATATTCGATATTCTAATATCAATTTTAACGTATTCTGTTATTAAATTTCTTTCAGTGTGAAATTATTACACAAAATGGACAAGAGTACCATATCTGAAGCTTTAAAACATCTCCCCCGCATCCCATGCTCTACTTGTGTGGAAATAATTTCTGGCAGACTAAGATTACATGCTAGCGCCAGTACTGGAATTTTCATGGCTGTCTATTCACGTCGAACTAGCCGGGTACTGTACTGGTGCTATGTATTGTTACTAGATGGTTGACTTCAACTTGAAGGTCTATCTAGGCTCATTAAAGTTCAGTACGAACTTTATATAGCACCAATATTAGCATCTAGCAAGTATACACACGGATACTCTCTTATAATTGGAAAGGAATAGAGGGTGGGACAAATTATGTTTTGTCGCACACCCTCTAAAAGTTAGCCTTTTCAAGCCAGTATAGAGTGGGTGGAAAGTGGCAGATTTCAGGCCTTTTATGGACGACGCTTGCGCACTTCGCGAGCGGGTGCAAAAGTTAGTTTCAGGCTAACTTTGTGCAAGCTGTGAGGCAAGCTGCGCACATGTGCAAAAATATTGACCAAGCTAAAAAATAAGTTTCAAAATGTATTTAGAACGTAGAAAAAAAGTTTGAAATGTGTAGCTTACCCGAGTAGAAATTTTGCTGTGGCCCCTATTGAGCTCAGATTGGGAAATCTGACCCTGATCGGGTCCAGATCAGGGGATTTCAGACCGGGGATGAAACACACGGCCTGACCAGGCCCAGATCTGGCCCGATCGGGCCGGGTGCTTCATCATCGATCTGGGCCAGGTTTGGAAATTTCTACACGGGTAAGATTTGTTTTGAAACTTTTTTCTTTTTTGAGTAAATGAAATTTTTCATGGATATGCCCATATTATATAAACACATAAATGTATTGGAATAAAGTGAATAAAATTGCGAAATATAGCAGATTGACTTGCGAATTTAAGAATTCCAAGGTCTATTATGCAAACTCAGGTAATTGGGATATAATTGTGTAATTATGTTGTGAAAGGTATTTAGAAAAGTAATAGCGTTTAGAGCTACATTTTAAATCTAATAAGATTATATAATATTATAAATAATATAAATATTGACCTCTGTATGACATTTCCCTGAATGGAACCCATGCAGGCAGTGAAATTCAAATTACAACGTTAGTCTTTTGTAAAACAGACCAAATGATTTTTGATCCCATTGGAAACCAAGTTTATAAGAACGCTTATTGAGGACGTCTGCCTACATATTAGTATTGAATATGTAATACTATATAATGTATAGAATATACGACTACAGAGTTCAAAAACGCACACAGATTAAAGATTACATAGTTTCGAAGTGCGCTTCAAGCAAACTTGTTACAAGCCAGCACGTGGCATTTTGCAGGATGATGGTCCTTAGCGAGCCATTTCAACACCCCATGCCATCCAATTATTACCAAGTGGTCTAGTATAATAAAGAGGAAGAATATTTTCCCTATTGATTTTACAGTTTGTTCAGGTCACTTCATACTTTCCATATATTTTTGAGGATGATATCGATTGATTAGTAATTGGAGTTTTGATCTGAAGTAGATTTTTCTAAGAAATATAGTATTGGATATAAGCATTATTATAATGAAGTCAGATCCTATATATTCTCTGATTTAAAAATAGAATTTAAAAAATATTTCTCTTTTGTCGAAGAGGAATAAAACCTAATTGTTTTTTAACTTAAATTATATATGTATACTTGAGCACAAATGATAACACAATATGTTATAATTGTTGTGTCTCTACCATTATGATAAAAGAAACGACTTCATTAAAACAAAGTAGGACGTTATTGGATCCGAACCCTCAATGACAAAATGTGGAATAATGAAAACAGTTATTAACTTCCATAAAAAACAATGTTAGACATATGATAAAATCCCTTGATAACTAAATCCATACCTTGTAATAGCTTCTATTACGCAAAGTATAGACAACGAAGTAATTTTTTTATCTACCGCAGCTATTATGTACTCTATTATCTACTCTAGTACACCTATTTGCAGAAACGGTTCGTTAAACTTACAAAACCCTCCACTAACTTAATTTTAAATTCAAGATATTTATTTTGTAATATTTCAATATTTAAACAATCCTAAAGAGTTTAAACATGCGGAACGATTAATTTTTCTTTGTATGCACAGAAAAAAATTATTTATCGAAACTTTCCTTCACTGTCACCGACTTTTGGATAGGTCAATAGTTATCAAATATTTAATTTACGTTTTTTAAAATCTTTTTAGAGTTATTCTCTGAAAAGTATTTTAAAAAACGTTAATGAAATATCATGAAAATTTTGTCCTATCCAAAAGTCGAAGACAGTCAAGGAACATTTCAATATTAGCTAATTTTTTCCGTGTGGTTAACTTGAACCTAAAGTAAAAAAAAAACAATTGATTTGCAGTCTAGTTACCGAAAGAACGGATGTACCATTGAATTTCGATGTAATATCTTTTTCCGAAGAAGGATAAAAAAATGTATAAAACGTAACTGCGGCATGACTGGAAAGACCCCGACGTAAGAATATTCATTGGAATCAGTAGTCACCCGAGCGAACAGTCGCATCCGGCCACGCTTTCTGCGGTTTAAGACTTTTTTCGTGGTCTGGAAAGTCGAATCGGTGATCTGGTCAATTCTTTTTGTTCCGTTGGGACTTTACGGAGTATTGCTCGACGGAATTGACGAGCTTCCTCTCTCAAGAGAGGTACAAAAGACCTCTCGATTTAGCGGTTCAACGCCAAGAGAGATTCGAAAAATAATACAAAATAAACAACCTTTTTCCCGCTGACCAAACGTCACGCTTCATATTTTAGCCATCGTTGCTAATTTGAAAAAACCGAGGAAAAACCTCTGCAACTTATTCTTTTACTTCAATATTAAATTTAAACTAACTTCCAAGGTGTCAAATTTTGATCCAAAAATGGATCAAAGCGTTGTAGAATGGAAAAACAATTAAAAAATTACAAATATATTCACATATTCCTAATACGTACTTGATTTTCAATTGTGTAAAGCTTTGATCCACTTTTGAATAAAAAATCGACATCCTGGGATTAAGTGTGTACTTTTCAAGTTCCATACGGGGTCGTTCAAAAAATACGTTCTATGGGAGGAGGAGATTCCTGTAATATTTTATACGTAATGATGCGTCCAGATATTTTTTTTGTATTTCAAACAAAACGTTAATGTTAATAAATAATGGTATAATTATTTTAAAATATCGTGTTGTAATAATGAATTAAAACACAGAAATTTCACTGTAAAATGTGT
>CAJFCP010000059.1:1062601-1188660 GCA_904066005.1 Synergus itoensis | reverse complement strand
CATTTATTCAAAAAATTATTATTATTATCTCTGTTCTTATCCTATCATTTTAAATACTTCGAATCTTTAAGAACTTTAAACAATTTCTCTCTGGGTCTAAGCAAGATTGATTTATTTTTTTTTTAAACCTTGATAAATTGTTGGTTTATCCAAGCAACTTCTTCAGTTATTTCACGGATACTTGGTGCAAATGAATTAAGCAGAATTGCGTCCCTGGGCGCTAGCACGTGGCATCCCTGAACCCCTTTTATTGCAACCAGAAGAGTCTAATAAGTATCGGCAAGCATCCATAAATCCCACAAAGCTACCGCAAGAAGCGATATTACTTTTCAAGGTTTTTTGTCACTTCGTCTCGCCAAAGTCAGCCCTGAAGTCTAATGTTCTAGCTACAGTTGGAAGATTTTCAGGGTTTTTAAACACTATTTGAAGTCAAAATTTTTATTTTAGGCCAAGTCTGAACGTAAATTTAATCCTAGATTTGTGGACCAGCAACGCCCTTAAAATATTGACATTCTCAATTATTCATCAGCAAAGGAAATTTTTAAATTGAGAAAAGTGAGTGACAACAGAAGTTTAGAGAAAGTTTGAAAAAAGGAGTTCAAAAATTGTATTTTTGTATCAGAAGAATCTATTATGAAGTGGGTCCCATAATATTTCCAAAAACAGATAATTTACAAAGCTGATGGGGAGAGCTTTGGACAATGAAGAGAAGCAAATACGCTCGTTACGAGCTCGAGTAACGAGCCCTTTTAAGAATAAAAGGAGGGGATAGTTTTGGTTAATTTGTGTGAAATCGCCCTTTTACCCTTGGTGAGCACAGCATGCTGTCACGCTCTTTTATGAAGTCGAGATTTTAAGCTCAAATCGCTAGGTCTGCCAGCAACACCTGCTTTTGTGGTCCGAGCAATAGGATCCAGGTGTGGAATAACAAATACTTTTGCTACTGACCAATGTCCGATTTCAAATTTGACTCGTGCCGAGGATACTTATCTTCAATCGTATTTCAGAACCAAAAGAATTTTAAAAAATATTTCGTTAAATTTCTTACGTAATAATGCTCTGATAATGCAAAATCAATTATTCAAATAAATTTCAATTAATTCCAATTTTACAATAATGATTTTCGATTCATTTCGCTTTGAACTGAATTCAATTTTCCCCTCAAAAGAGGAGATTAACGTTACATCACAAAAATCTCCCTATTTCATTCGACGTTTGTCAATCACTCTTCACTCTCACCCTGAAAATTTATTTCTCCTCTTTCCCATCATTTAATAGTATGTAAAATCTATACGTGATGTAATTCAATCCCTTTAACGAGGGTAGATTTGTTTGGTCATTGAATCTGTCTGGGAGTTAACGCGTTGTCATAACATCACACTCTGCTTCATAACAGATCGAATATTATTCCGAAACAATTCAAACCCGATTATCAGAAAAAAAAAAATAATGACTGGAAATTTAATAATTTCAATAGATTTTTAATTTCTCCTTGATATTGGAATGTCGGACTGTAAAGAATATAATTTTCTTAGCTTTATACAACAATATTTAATTTTAGAATAGAAAAGCAAGAAGTGATTTATATTATAGAATATCAACATTTTTACTTTCTCAGATTTTTTAAGCATATACAGTATAACAACAGTACGGACCCCCTGTTGGGGTGATTTAACTCTGCCGGGCGTATCTAATCGTCGAAAGCTACGAGGCTCATTTTCCCATAATAAAAAAGACCACGTGAGTTTTTTTATGGGATATCCCTTACCTTAGCCGTCAGATCGACTCTCGTCAACATTCCGTATCGATTTACACGCAGGATTAAGCCGTCAAAGAACACGAGGATCGATCTTTTGAGATGACGTCAACCCTCGGTTTTTCAACTACTTACGAAATCGAGTTGTCTAAGATCCTAAACTCAAAACTAGTTCAATTTCAAATTAATTTATTTAAATTTAAAGAATCTTGATTTGAGGATTATTTTCTCTTTCCTTTTTTACCCCTTATCTCTTATCTGTATCTCTTATTATAAAATAATGTTTTTTCGAAAGCCCCTTTAAATTTGTTAAATGAAAATCGAGTTGTTTATCCCTCAGATGAGGGGATTTTCTCTTTGCGGTAGAGGGCAAAGTGAAGCGCAAAGCCGTGATTATTGTTAGTAAAAAAGCGACTGCGCTGAAAATCCGACGTGTCTCGAATCTCGCTTAATTAATAGCCTTATAGGATTGGCCCCTCGCACGGCCTACGTTCTCTCTGTTCTCGGAGAGTGTTGGGGAAGGCACGTGCGTGCCACGTGTCTATAAGAGGATAGTTTCAGGACTTGGAGCTCGAGTCTCAGGACTCAGGTGCCTTCGTTCTCCGCCTCTTGGCTCATGTAATCCTGACTCCTGAGTGCTCAGGATGAAAGAAGAGAGTCGTGTATTCGTGTACCTACTGTCGAGGACCCGAGGGATTTCGTCCACCCAGTTCCAGATACATGATGATTTACTTGCAAACCCACTTTAACAACTTGACTCCTCGATTCAAAATCAAAAAGGATTTACGATTCAATACACTTTTCCCACAGTTTCTCGATCATCCTTTTCCAACCCCTTTTCCCAACACTTTTTTTCAACACCCTTTTTCTACATACCTTTTGCTGCTTTTTTCTTCTAAAATCCCCTTTTTCCGCACCCCTCTTTTCAAACCTGCTTTTCCAAACATCTTTTCCATCCCTTCCTTCCAACCCTCTTTTCCAAACGCATTTTTTAACTTCTTTCTCCAAAACCTCCTTTCCAAACGCCTTTCCAACCCCTTTCCCAAACTCCTTTTTTCACCACCCCACATTGTAAGGAATTATTTCCATTTTTAAATAAATGTAAATTTGGCGCGGAAAAGTATTTATCGGTTTCAACCAGGTCACCCCTCTCTACAAAAAGGATCTCGTCACACATAAAATGATCTAATCACGAAAAAACGTGATATTTAAAGTCATCAGTTAAATTCTAATTTCCACAAAATATAGTAAAAAAACATGCCCCTTTAAAAAACTGATAGGGCCCGACTGGGAACGATTGACAGATTGACCTCCGATTAAAATCACAACTAAAATCGATTTATTCATCGGATCCAAAAGGGTTACACCCGATCGAATCCAATTAATAAATCGATTTCAATTGTGTTTCCTAATCGGAGCTCAATTCATCAATCGTTCTCAATCGGGCCCTATCAGTTTTTTAGAAAATTGTATAAGGAAAATCCATTACACCATGGTTTATATAAATATTATTTCGCCATATCTAAATTTTATGTATTCATATAGTAAATGTGAAGGCGAAATGGTAAGGTGGAACGCCTGCTGAGAAAATTGACGAGCTACCTTGCCAGGAAGGTTCACTGCTCTGGATTATTAATGCACCTCAGAATTTGAAATCAATCTCTGGACAGTGTCTTCGCAGACGCGAGCGGCACGCCAAGTTTGCAGTTTCAAGTTTGTAGCACTCGAAGTGGCCAGTTATTTATGGCTGGAAGTATTAGAGACGGATATAAATGTCGGTATTGCAAACACTTAACAGTCCGTATATCAATCAGACGCCAAGTTGAACTACGGCCCCTTGAAAGAGCGAGGGTAACGGAGCAAGGGAGAGTGTTAAACCCGACCGCGTTGCACCGCGGCGCGCCGCGACGTCCTACTGAGTCCTGAGGCCACGGGATATAGTTCTGCCAATATGTCAAAACTTACTATTATCATTGCTTCATTGCATATGTTGCTCAAAACTCTCACGGTGCTATAAATGGGATCAATATGACTTTCACGAAAGACTTCTATTCGCTATTCTTCCACAGACAATTGTTTAGCTTTGATTTATGTAGAAATTAAAAGTTAATTTTTAATTCAGATTTAAAACTGCTCACAACAATACTATAGATATCGACGTGTCACAACAATGTAAAAAAACGTATTATAAGCATTTTATAAACACTTCACGGAATGTGACGCCTCCCCTCTTTAATTTGAACAAATAGTGAAAAAGAATTTCGTTCAAATTAAATTGAAACTACCCTCTTTTATTCATTTTTATCGCGAAGGTCAGAACAATTAATTTTTGGGATAAAATAATTTATTTTCGATTTAAAGCACTTCTTATGAGTGTATATCTTTCAGTTGCAGCGCCAGTCCTTGAGGACTGAATTTAACTCTCGATGAGCTAGATTCGCGTCTTGATAGTGAAATTTCGTCCGAACTCTAATGCTTTTGGTCCCACTTGTTTCCTCCGAGCACTACATCGTAAGATAGATGCTTCCGGGAAGCCTCTTGATCCCAATGTTTCTCAAAGACCGACTATCTCCGGGTCCAGATGTTCCGGATCTTTTAGTCAATGGTCTGTGACATTTCGAATGAGATAAACTGGATTCGTCCAGAGATAACGTTTTTACATTTGCAAAACTCTCGAATACGTACTTGAACATTCAAAAAGCTAAATCAAAGCGTTCATTCTATTCAATTTACACATTTTCTATTTCTACCCAAATATTTGTAGTTAGTTTCTATCACAATAAATATTCATAATTAATTCTGTTTCTTCACAGAAGAAGCATTGTGTTTTTCGTTTTATCCGTTTGGACATATTGGTGTTCTTATCAGCTTTTAAGCTACGGATATTAGAATAAAAATATATTTTTTTTGTGATCTGATCACAACTTAATGCTATTCACATTTTATCTACCATTTTGCTGAATCCGTTTTAGTACGTCTGAATATCTCGAACGGTAAGCGGTTCGGAAATACTCTGAAGATGACTCCTGGTGATTAATTATATTTCTGTGCACTGCGCCAGTTTCGAGCCAGTCAGAAGAAGATGAAATAAAGCTATCTAAAGTTGCGGAATTTGCATTATCAATTAAAGCTTTCAGTGGAAATGGTGCAAATGGACAAATCGGACTATAACAGTCGGGCAAATATATAGAATTAGAAAATATGCAAATATTAAAAAAAAAATAAATTAAAAGACAAGATTTAAAATTGCTTTATCTTTCCTCAGAATTAGAAATAAGAAATGCTCTAAAATCAAGACCCGCCCCAAAGTCAGCAAAAATCCAGAACACAATAGGAGTCGACAATCCTGTATTCCTGTCTTATCGATTTCTGATTTTTGAGATCTAGAGAAAACAGAGGAAAAAGGCGGAGGCAGTGCAGCGCCTTGTGATTAAGAAAGACCAGCCATCGTTAGTTTCTCGTTTAGGGCGGCGGCACCTCTTCTCGAACGTACTGCTTCCTCGGGTAAATATTTTCTTAGGCGTGAAATCTCGATCTACCGAGCCCATCGGATGTGGCGCTTAAAAAGTGGCGGAGACAATGACTTGGTGGATTTTTCAATTACTGTGTATCTTTAGGCTTTCTGCCAAGAGGACATTGTAAAATTGAGTATTGATCCTATACCTGAATGGTTAATCCTAAAAGAGTATAAGAGCTAGGTGTCAAATAATAAGTTGAAAAGCCATTGACAGAACAGACTTGAGGGTACTTTGAGCCTTTAGAAAAGGAATTTCGGCAATACTGTAAGCGATCCACTCAACACTCTTAAGTGGGCTTCTATGTAATTGTAATTGTGTTATTAATAAACTCTCGTTTCTCACCTAATTACGTCACAGAAAGATAAAAAAAAAGCTATCTTTTTTTAATGGATTAAATTTATATCGTGTATGTATTATACTAACAGAAATTTACCTGTGGCTTTGCCTGGGATTTTAATAAATTTAAAGTAACTTATGAGGAATTTCAAGGAATTTCAAGAGAGTTTAAAGATTTTCAAGAGGTTTCAAAGAATTTCAAGGGATTTTATTTAATGAGTGATTTTAATTTTAATTGTTTTCTGATCGAGATACTAAATTTGTTAATGCTTTTATCCTATTTTTTGCCCCCTATTTTCAGATTTTCTCTTTAAGATGCGATTTCAATGCAAACTAGTCAAGAAAATCCGAGGGAAAATCAGGAAAGTATAAATCTCGAATTTCCTATATATTGATTTCACTGACACGATTTTCTCGATTCTGGTGCTAGACATCGCTTGAGTTATTTATCGCATGTAGGCAAATGAAGATATATCGCAGTGAGATCTTTTTAACGACTTCGGTCTCTGAAACTCATGAAATATTGCCAAGCGTATCTTGTAGAAATACACACTTTGGCAAATATGTGAGGGAGGTGCGAGTTCCAGCCAAGAATTTAGATTTCTATGAACCTCGCAATTGTACTCATTGTCTGCGAAGGTGCCAACGTTTTTATTAATTTCTAGCACTGATTTATTTATCATCAAGCAAACTTCTCAGAAATCTCACTGTGAAATCGCAATTTACACTTTGCTCTACCTTTACGAACTCTCATCACGATCAAAAGCTACTTTATTATTTACTTCCCACCATTTTCTTTTGCAATTTACTTTCCCAAGTCTCAAATGATTAATTAAACAGTAAATAAAATTTCAACATTTGTAGCCACACTTCTAGAAATCATTTAAATCCTGAGTAGATTTAATTTTGTATATCAAACAGAATCTTGCGCACGTAGCCTCTATATCTCACACCTCAACACCTCGAATTTAATTTAAAGACGTTTTTATCACTTAAATCAGAGTGTCGCCCAATGTCTCGAAAAATGAAACATATTTCTTCCCTAACGAATCTCTTCTTTTGAGAAATGTCTCGCCATTAAAAAGACGTTGACCCATCTTTGTAATTGTACGTTCGCCATAATTACAAAAATGATTCGTGCTTCTCATGGCGAAATCCGACACACAGAAGAAAGTAAATGAAGAAAGTAAAAAACAGGATAAATATAATATTTATATAAATATTAATAATATTTAAAATAATATTTATAATATTTACAATAATGTTTATAATATTTATTTCTCTATTACAAGGCGACGAGCGTAGGACAACTAAACGCATCGCGTCGCGTCGCAGCTGTGTGAGCCGTGTCGCATAATTTATGGCATTGAGGGGGCATTAAGATACCGACACTCGCTGGCAAGAATGACAGAAAGAGGGAGAGAGTGAGAGAGTAAAAGAAGGGAGAGTGAACATGAAAGACAAGCATTCTTTATGCGCCTTATCGGTCTTATCAAGTGGCCGGTAGTGATGTGACCCGAGGGGACGGTCCCCCGTGTTATTTACGAGTACCATTGCCCTGGGCATGGAGGTCTAGACAGCCAAGTATAAGCCAAATGTTCTCCACTCTTCTTCTTCCTCTCTTTTCTACTTAACCCTTTCCTTCTCTTTCTCTTTAGTTTTTATAGGGCATCATTTTTTGCGACTTTTTTGTTTCCTCCACGTAGTGACTGACTTCGAGTTTAACCGAGCCCTTGATTATCGCGTTTCTGCTCAAGGTCGAATTCATGCTCGATTCTGAGAGTCACCTTGAGCCGACAGCGACCTTATTCCTCCACTTCTGCCTCTCCAGATCCGGATTAAGGAAGAGAGGAGCCTTAATGGATCTAGTTGGATCTTTTGCAATATACATTGTACACAGGTACAATTTAAACATTTTTTTGCAGAAACAACCCCATTTAACCCTAAGGCATCGTCCAGTTTCCCTACTCTAAATAAAATGAAAAATCGACGGTGCCATGCTAAAAATTGAAAATCGAAAATAAGAAGAAATGTCTAAAGAAATAGAAATGGAAAAAGGTATTAAATGAGCGATGCGAATATACATTATACACAGACCGACCTCTTGCGATGGTTTACGACAGAAAGGATATAAAAGTCGGAGCGTTTTTCGAGGGTTAGTATAACGAATAGTTTTAACTTTTTCGGACGCGTATGCTTCCTCGAAATTCGCTTTATGGCATTCACCTTCACAGACATCTCTGGCATATGGGTATATAAGTATACTCTGGGTATATGGTTATATGTTCTCGACTCGCATGTATTATTTCTATGACACCACCAAGAGGAATGAGAAAAGTATATCCTCGCTATGTTGATTGTAGATGACCAGTGCGATAACCAGAAAATGAATAATAAAGCGTAATATTTGTTACACCCCGTTATCGCGAGATCTTAATGCGTTACGTAATGCGGGCAAATTTTTTTCATGGGGAGAATTAACGTTTCGCTGGACGCATAGGTGGTGATATTTATTTTCAAACAAGCTGACCTTGAACGACCATCATTGGTTGCAGACACACATTTTTAGTAATTTTTACTTTATTTTCATTAATTTCCAAGTATCTAGCAATTTGAAATTGTGAGTTGAAATTTAAATATAAATTTATGTATTTCTTACAGTAAATAATTGCAATAACTCATGTCTACTCACTTTTTTATATTTTAACCAATTTATAATTATCCCACAACTCTGAATACAACTTAAATGTTTATTTCAATGAACGTTGGACGGTTCAGAGTGGAACAAGAACGCATATGCAATATTACCCACATATCGCGTGCTTTTCGTATTTCTTGGGACGACACCTCTACGTAGGAAGAGAACACAACATGTGTCGTGTTATAATGCAAGCAGCAACAGCAAAAAATTCGCGAATTCTCTGGCTGTCTACGCAAGTACGTTATCCAGATGGAAAACATAGTAGGATTGTCACCGGTAACATAAAGCGTTATAAAGTCGTATACGGGGCCGCAGAGTCAGAGTAAGCATAACATAACATAACACAAAGTGCATAACGCACCGCACGAGTGAAAGAACGAGTGTGATAAACATGTCAGGGCAACCAGACCCCCTGCAGCGGTCTCTGCCTCCCTACCTGCCAGTTTGGTACTCCTCTGAACCCCACACAACTCTGTCTACTTATTCTGCTCCCTAAAGTCTTGCAAGTCTCCTCTACTTACCAGATCTTTAAGCACTTCAAGAAAAAAGTGAGCTGTCTGATCTGAGATAAGGTTTTATGTATTGTACACTTCAGGGAATTCCGAAAACCAGAAATTTCAGTTGGTGTTTAAAAAAATGAGATTTTTTTTGGCAAAAATGTAATAATTAGAGAGAAGAATTCAGTACTAAATCCTAAAGGATTATATTCGATCCGAAATCAGTATAAAATGATTTGCAAAAATTGACAGATTGTCTTATAGAAATTTCCATGATTTTTTCTTCCTCATAGAGGAAGCTTTCAAGTCGCTAGATTTCCCAATATTTTTAAAATAATTTAATTAAACTTTCCTCAATTGATAAATGTCTAATACAACGTTCTAATGGGATAATTTAAAATTCAATATTCTGAAAAATATTTCTGCACGTTTTGAGATATTATTTCTGCAAATAAACCTTGTAAATTTAATAAATTTTTTCACAACTCTCTTTAAGTAATAGTGACGACATCTATCCATAAAAACCTTGAAAATGGATTATAATGTTAATATTAGGCATTTATCAACTAATAAAGGGTAATAATAATTAAACTAACAAAAGGTTAACATTGATGCAAGATGCTTCGCTTTCAGAGATTTGTTCAATATTTGTTTATAATAAATATATAAAATATAGCTTTATAGCTATAAAGTTTTATCAAATACTATAGTATTTGATAAGAACTTTATAGCTTAAAAAAGATTATTTTTATAACTTTGTTTTCATGAAAAGAAGTTTGCGTAATCGAATATGACATATTTATAAAGCCACAATCATCAAAAAAATTATGTAATAAAAGCATAAAAATGCTGGTATATATATGCCGCAATAAAACGTATTCAAAAATTAATTATCTCAGTGTTCATACATTTCTGTAAGAATCAGCTTTTAGAAAATGCGAGTCATCGCAGCCATTTTATTGCTGACCTTAGCAGTTGTGCAAAATTCTAATGGTAAGTAAAAAAAAAATAATATAACCCATACGTCCCGAAAGGCATATGTTACACACCATAAGAGAAAATTTAATTTCACTAATTTTACGTTTGCAAGAATAAATATTTTTCACTAAAACCAGTTAATCTGCTTCCCGAATAATTAAAAATTTCTCAATTCTTTTATTTCTAACATTTGAAATTTGACGAAAGGCTTTCAAAATTTTCCCAGGAGTCATTATTTTTTCATAATATCTAAATTGAAAATTCGAGTTTCGATGCCTTCACAACGAGTGTAAAAGTTTCAATCATAAGGTTGAAAGTAAAGCAAAGCTCTAAGCTGGAAAATGCTTGCAATTACTCATTCTAATTCATATTTTAAAGATTAAAGTTCACAAATCTTTACTTTTCAGCATCACATCAAGAGAGCCAACGTAAATTTCTTCTTCCTCCAACACAAGGAGAACTTCCTAACCGCTTTTCTTATATAGATGGTAGCATTTACGAATATGGCCACCATGAGCGAATTCCATATGTAGTAGATGATTACTTTCTTGGAATGCTAGACGGTGAATTGCTTCATCCAGTAGATAGAAATAACATTTACAGGGCGTACAGCTTCAGAGTTCATAGGATGATTATTTTAACCAGACCTGAAAGGGAACGTCTTATACATGGCCTCCCTTTATTAACTAGTTATATTCCAATGAGTCAACGAGGATCAGGATCAGGATCAGGATCAGGATCAGGATCAGGATCAGGATCAGGATCAGGGTCAGGATCAGGATCTGGATCAGGATCAGGTTCACCAGGACATGGTGTAGGACTTATGGGGCCACCACCGCCGCGATATCCGCGATATCATTAAATAAAATATTGCCAATTATCTCAAAAATTTTCAATTGTCTTGTGGTTGACAATACTATAGGATTAAAATTATAAAGAAAAATAATTTTGAAAAAATGTAACTACCGTTGTATATTCCACTTTTTCGAAAAAATATAGACAATTACCTGAAAAACGTACTCTCTAAACTTGATTTAGTGAAAAGAGGGTCACTAATTTACTTTAGTGAAAAATTCTACTAATTGATAGTCATTTTTGACTAAAACTTTGGTGAAAAGTTAGAAACTACTTAAATGAAATAGTGAAATACAACTAATAATTAGTAAAAATTTTCACTAAAGTAAATTAGTGACCCTCTTTTCACTAATTCAAGTTTAGAGAGTATACTCTTAATTTTTGCCTTATCTATTAAACAATTACATAAAAAAATTGATTAATTTTAATCAAAAAACAAATGATGTACATCAAAAAGTACTTTTTTTAAAATCATTTTACTTCATTTACTTTACTCCATAAGAAGAATCTTTAATAATTTATATGGGTGATTTTATATTACATTTATAAAATAAAATCGCTCGTAAAATCGCCTCGAATATTTTATTTTAGATACAAAAAAAAATTGAAATTTTCTTATTTTGACATGATATCTTATAAAACAATGAAATTATCAGGTAATGTCAACGATTAAAAAATTATAAACAAATTTAAAAATTAGTCACTTTGATTCAGAAAAAATAGAAAATTATTTTTTCAACTCAAAAATCTTTCAGACTAAAATCAAGTAGAAGTATCTTTTAAATCTTTCGCTATATGCAAAGTGTATGTAATCGTTGACAATACTTGAAAATTTCACTGTTTTATAAGAAACGGTTTACGAACTGGAGGATTTTAAAAAATCCTTAATTTTTTCTATTCCATGGAATAAACATTTAAACATTTGCAAATGTTTAAACACTTGTACTTTGAAAAGTTTGCATATCATGTCGAAATAAGAAAATTAAGTTTACTTTTCTTTAGTAACATAAATCTTAAATAATATGTGAACATAAGATAAAAGAAGTTATAAAATGAACTAAGCACAACGTGTAAAAACTTTGTATTTCTTATCTGTCTTTTTGTCTCATTTACGTCTGAATTATTGCTAAAAATATTTTCTAGTACTTTACTACAAAATATGCCATGCATTTTATTAAATATTATTAATATCTATAAAGGAAAAAGTAATTTGATTCATTAGGACAATCCGAATAAAAATATCATGGTGGTCTTTATTTTTTCTGAAAGAAAGAGAGACATGGCGCCAATTCCGTCGCGATCACTCGATTTTCCGCTCATATATTTTTTCCGGAGTCTTTTGACGAGCCGAGAAAATTTGAAAGAAAAGAACCCGATGTCTGTCCCGATTTCACACCCAGCACGAGAGAAACTAAACGACCGAGACACAGTCGCCACCTGCTTGGAAGCGTTTTGGCTGTCAAATTACGGGAGAACGACTACCTGCTCAAGGAAAAATTGGAGCTCAAAATAATGCGCGGAAGAGCCGATCAAGTTGATTGCATCTCAACCGTGACACGACAATTTTTATTGATTTTGATAAAAAGTTAAAAATACATATAAGACGATAAGGACTTATTCGACCAGAAATTATAAATTATATTGAAAATTTATTTAAAATCCCATCAAATCCCGAGCAATTCTTCTTAATCCCTCAAAATCATAATAGATTAATAAATCTTGAAAAATCCTTAAAGACCTCTTAAAATTCCTCAGAATTCCTAGAAAGTAATATATGTTAACAGACTCTTAAAAAGAGGCTTTACGTCTGTAATTATGTAGCTATATGTTTATTCATAGAGTTAACGTGTAAATAGTTATTAGACTTCCATTTTTAAAAGCAGAAGGGAGGTGTCACACCCACTGAAGTAGAAAATCACAATAATTAAAGAAAATTACAACTTGGAAACATTTAAATCCTTCTTTTATAATAAAAAATCAGTTTTTAATATTTCAGAAGTATAATCTTGCACAAAAATGTACGAATTGCACAGGATGGGCCTTTCTTAAGAATTATCTAAACAAGATATGGAAGTAATTCCCATAAACTTTTATAAAGCCCATGATAAAAATGCGAATACTGAACTGATTGGTTTTAGATAATAAAAGTGATCTTTAATTCCATCAAATGAAGAGTATGAGTTTGATGTGGAGTATAAATATCTCTATGCTCTATAAGGACCGCATTCCCTGTTCACTGCTCCTGCATTTGGAGCGGCGATGTAATGAAAGAAGATAACCCGTATGAAGACCTGTCGTTTGGTGGATGTTATGCAGAATAAAACACTTGATTTGCTGCATCGCCATTGATTCCATGCACCGCATTGCTACATTCCAAGCGCGTTTGCGAATCCTAAGTCGATCACTTATCTCGCTCCCAATACTCGTGCGCGATTTTTTTCCCCTATGATAATTTTTTATCCTTCCGGCCTCTCAATGAAGACTTTCAGTAGGCAGAAACTCCCAGTTTTTTAATAGACTATAAATCACAATCCTGACAGATTTATGAGCCTTTTGAAGAACGTAAAATATTCTTTTGATTGCTCTTAAAAGAAACCAAAATAACTGTTTTAGAAAATTCTTCTACTAATTCAAATTAGATTATTTGTATAGTACTACGGAGTTTTTTGGAGCTCTGATTTTGAAACTGAATTCAAAATGGTAGAATTCAAGATGGCAGATACAACGTGATGGACCAAGATGATAAAAAGAACCATGATTTTTTTCAAAATATGGCGTATCATAATAAAAAAAGCCTGATTACTTTTATAAGCTGCTGGCTAACCAGCTGAGACTAGACTTTCATGGAAGACTAACCAGCACCAAATCTGGACCAGGCTAGATCTTTTAGACTTCGGGTTTAAATTTTAGATTTTAATTACCTTTCTAAATAGGAAGCAAGTATGGCGTTTAAACATTAAAAAATTATAGAAAGAGGATTGTAAGAAGTGGTTGCGGAAATGAGATAAGGAAAAAAAGTCATGTTCACTTAACATAAGTGGGCATATCAGTGCAGAAAAAATATGCACTATTGTTCAGATATAAATCGAAGCTCGGCTGATTTTAAAAGTCAGCAATTGTGTCCAATATAGGGGTCACGGTGCAGTGACTCGGGCATGCAATGTTTGTAAAGGAAATCACATGTGGTTGGTGTAGCAAGTACCTAAGTACCCTTCGAGTACCCACCGACTCATTAAATCATCGAAGATGAGTATCGGCGAACCTAATATGCTTTGCCACGGCCGTTACCTTCCATTAAAATAAAGGAAATAGTCCATTTCGCAGAATCTTTTTCACACGTATGTAAAACAAGAAGCAATTACTGCAACAATGGGGCTAAATAAATGACAATCTCTAATTGTTGAAATTAAAAAACGGCTCGTGTGGAATATATTTAGAAAAGATTGGATTTTTCTCAATGTAAAAGATGGTTCGTTGTATTAGGAAAATGCAAGTAAGCATTGCTGATTCATTCACAATATATTGTACGTTGTCTGCGTCAGTTCCGTGCACATTTACTGCGCCTCGCACATCTGAATGCCAGACAACGGATTCAGGCCGGTATCTGCTTCGCTGAAGTTAGCGGTTCGGTCAGATCTAGATCGCAGATTTAACTGCAAATATTAATTACTGCACTCTTCTATGCGCGCAAGAGTGACTCTAACGGGCGCGTGACTCGTTTCAATTGTCTAATGCTTAACAAGGGCGGAAGAGGTCCGTACAGATTTACTAAAAGAAAAGCGCGTTGATGTAATCTAATTAAAAGTTACTTCAAATTCAGTGTTTGTTTTCAAAAAGGCTGCGGAAGAATCATCAATGTGCATAATTACGACAATATTAAATTATGTTAAAAGCCTTCTTTCCATTTTTATCGATATTTAAAAATTCGTTCTGGTTATTACATCTGAATTTTCATTAATAAAACGTGAATCGTGAGGTTATAGCAGGCACATCCGGAGACTCGTTGTTCTCGGAAGCTTTCATAGGCCAGAACGGAGGAAACGGAAGTTAGTGGAGCAAAAGAAGGCAATTTTAATCGACCCTGTGTACAACGCCGCGAAGTGCAAGGGCGATTACGGGGATGCCGTGTGCCTGTCATCGAGGAACCGAGATCTGTTATCTAATGTTGATTATGCATCGCTTCGCATGCAGCTGCGGTGTGCTATACCCTGTACGTTTAATAAAGTTCGCGCACCACTGGCAGTAGTAGGTGATTCTAGTTAACTAACTATGCAAGTGCACATGCACATTGAAAACATGCATATTATTTTCAACAAGATTCACAAAAGTAGTGCTAACGAATATTAAAAGGCTCGAACACAATGAATTTACAATCTTCCCGTCGCTGATGATCCCCGCCTGAAGCACACTGAGGAATCAGCCACGCAAACCTGGCGTTTCTGATTGGTAATTAAATGCCTGACAGCTCGCGTTTCCTTCAATATCATCTCCATAATTCCCGGCTCTGCGACTTATAAACTTCCCTCGTTTCGAAAGTGAGAATTTTCATTATAGATATGGAAGTAGGGGATGTGGGATGGAGATATGCAATAAATTATTAGGGGTATAAGATAGCTATTCTCATTTATAGATGCAGAAACTTTTACTCTTAAGATTATTGTGGGTTTTTTTTCTTCCTTTGCCATGATGGCAAAAAGAATGTAATAATATGGCATAGCATGGGAACCAATCGCAAATAGATTTTCAGTAATGCTCTCTAAATCTGAATTAGTGAAAAGTCGGTCACTAATTCACTTTAGTGAAAAATTCTACTAATTGTTAGTCATTTTATGACTAAAACATTAGTGAAAAGTTCAAAACTACTAAATGAAATAATGAAATACAACTAATAATTAGTAAAAATTTTCACTAAAATAAATTAGTGACCGACTTTTCACTAATTCAGATTTAGAGAGTGGCATGCTGATAGAGAAAAACACTGTTAAAAATTTTCGGAAATTTACGAAACATTTCAGTCTCAAAAGTAACTGAGGTTTCGTAATTTTACGAAACATGTAACTGCAAAAAACTTCCACTACAAGTTTCGTAAATTTCCGAAAGAAATTTCTAACAATGAAGAACATGATTTCAAAATAGGGAATACAAGGACATAATAGACATTATTATGTCACTATTTATGATAAACATGTCAAAAGTAGAGGAATTTTTGATTCCTAATGCCTTTACGATAAATAAAGTACGAATAATGATAACTAATAGTCTATAAAAAAATATCTTCAGCTGTCGACGAGTTTAAGCACAGAAGAGACCCGCCACGGTGAGTTTCGCGCGATAATTCTGTGCGTGCCCCACGGCAATTCAGCGCGACTCGAGATTCGTGATTCGCTGGGATTTAATGTGGAAGGAAACGGGCATAGTTGTAGGTACATCGTGCGATGCACATACGTACACGATGCATACCGACATTGCATCGCGCAGGAGGATACATAAAGGATACGGTTCACACTGCCGCCTAATGGGTGCCGCGAACTAGATCAGTAACTTTACTCCCAAGCAACAACGCTTATTTATTGTGCTGGGCATGAGAGATGGCCTGCGCATAAAATTAGCGATATCCGTAATTGTTATTGCTTATGCCAGACGGCCACGATAATGGTAATGTGCCGCGAATACTAGATATTTCATGGAACTTGCCTCTTTGACTTACTTATATACGCCTCAGTCCGTTTCCTGTGGACGAAGAGAGGAGAGGCGGCCGGATCTCTTTCGTCTCGAACGCATAGGCAATTCTATTAAAGATTTGCATTTTTTATTGCCCCTCTTTATTGCCGTTAATTCAGACACGCTCACCAACACTAAATTTTCAGCAGAGTAGATTCCCGGAATTTCGGTTCGTAATATCGCGAATTAAGCACTTTTTGGTATACTTTGTCTAGCATTAATTTATTTTAATCAACATAGAGCTGATAGAGTCTCCCTGAAAATTTCCCACGAGTAGAAACCCTCTTTTTCGGAAATTTAGATTGGATCGATACTTTTTGTATTGCCGTAGGTAAGTAAATAACTTTTTGCCTTCTCGTAAGTTGGAAAAAGAGCCTGTTTCTTGCAGGAAAGAAGCATTTGATCGTCGCGCGCTTCCGTTACAGTCTAATAAATCTCTCGATGGTCCGTTGCCACCTTGTTCTCTGGAAAGTAGTGTTGCGCAACGATATTGCAAAAAGCAAGGTCATCACTTATTTCGATTATACGTAATTATTATGGCACTGATTAAACAGTAAATCATTGAAACTTCCGGACCTAATATTTACCGGAATAAAATCAATGTTATTGAATTTCCGAGTCGCCGAGCTTTTCTCTGTGTATACCTTTCGCCGACACTATATATAATTGCTCATCCATATATAGTTTCACTTGCGGCGTGTCTAGGATTAATTGAAATCATAAACTATTTTTAAACGCCCTGAATAATCAGTCTGCTTCGTGTTGATCTTCGCGGAATAACGGCTTTATGCTCTTTCATTCAGGTATACAGTGGACTGAATGAGATTCGACGAGCCTCTTCGCGGAATCGTATATACGTAAAACTACGGAATCGTAACTAATTGACTAATTTAGCACATTTCTGCAACAGTTAATTGCTATAAAAGTGATTCTATGATTAGAATTACTGTCATGTATACGGCATTCATGAAGAAAAATGATCTATACTTTTAATCTATCTTATACATATATAATCTCTCATGTCTTAAAGAATTTCGTTATGTAGACTTTTATAAAAAAAAAATGAAAATAAAAATCTTGCCTTTTATGCACCCCGTAAATATTATTTACCTGGGAAGAGTGACGCGAAATGCTGAACATATCAGACCATAGTAAAGAGTTTCGGCTCATTCTAGAAAATCAGCATCTCATGCTAAAGCGTGTCGGGCTCATAATATCGCTTATTTATGCCAGTCGGGGCATATAAAAATACTAGCTTATGTCTCAGGTATGTGTGCTTGAGAACGAAAGTATATTTGTGTCTGATTTCCAAAGTTCAAACATATTGATGTGGATGATCTCCGAGATAATTTAAACCACACGACTTTTGATCTAAAATCAAGTGCAATGCAATACTTTATTATCTATTGATGTCTAACTTAAAAAAAATATAGTTCCTGAAAACTGAACATGCATTTTGTTTAAAATTATTCCCGTTTTTTATCAAAGAAAATCTACATCGTACATTTTCCGCAATTGTGAATCCCGCAGACATTAACCTGGAGCGACTCTGAAATAGATGTTAAAGTAATTGCATTACATAAATACTAAAATAGCGTAACCCTTCACGAAGAACTATATATTCCCGGGTGTAAAACGTGTAAAATTAAAATGCGCACAGATTTCTTTGTTCTTTCTTGATCTTCGGCGCACATCATCTTGAAGCGCCAACTTCATAAATAAAATGGTTCATTTTAATGTACTTCGCTTATAGGGATTGAAACACACGTATTTCAGTTGACCATTTTTCACGCAAGTGGCTATAATTAATCTGATAAGCTCAGTCTACATGTCCGGTACGTGCACTTCGCATCTAGGCGTTCTTATTACTTTCCCCCGATTCCTACGAGAAATGCAGTAACAACATTTACGGAGGTCACAGCCGTGAGATCTATGCAAGATTGAAAGATAGTCTCACACTGTCCTGCGTGCAAATTCAACGTCATAGAGACATAATAATACTGAAAATATTAATATAATTCATATATTGTATAACCATATTCTCCTGATGAGCATTACTTGAAGTCTTCACTTTATGTGGTGTGTTTACTAATTGTACTTTAGATTCAAAGATTGAAACTTAAAATAGTGATATTTTTAAAGATATCATGATCATGATTCATGATACTTTTTTCAAATTAATTAATAAAACTTAAAGAAGACTTCATGTATTAATATATAATATTGCTTTCCAGAAAGAGGAGGTTCATTGATCTCCGTGTTGTATTTTACATATTGCATAACCCTCTGACGTGTTCGATGACTGAGCAAATGAACCATAATCATTAAAGAGAAATTGCCCATACAAAGTGCCCCATAAGGCAAGATCGTATTAACGAAGGCTATGCTTGTATTTCCTACCATGTCGCACATCACAAAGCACCTGCCATATTCCGCGAGTGCTTCTCGCAATTTCCTAAAGACCGTGCCGAAGGGCCCACCAATAAATACATAGCATCTCAGTAATATCTGTATTTAGTGCATCGCCAATGTGGCAGTGAAAAAAAACTACGCACTTACCTTTTCAAGACAGGAGGTGCACTGAACGCGCCTTGACACGCTTCTTTCTCTTACAAGAGGCACGCTTCTCCAACATTATAGGTGCATTTCACAAGGGCCAAACCGCAACGTTCCTGCAAAAAACAAATTAAATTGCTTTTTAAGATCTAGCGATATAGCTCTTGGAAAAAATATTTTAAGTGTCATGATTTTAATTAGGAATTTCAGTTAAATTCATGAGGAAACATAAAAGAAATTAAGAAAATTAAATTCCCAGTGGGAAAACGATATTTCGAAATTTTGGAACGTTCGAAAAACGTTCCTTAAATATCCTATCTTAAAAAAGTGGTGTCACGAAATGTCTCGAAAATTTCGTATGCATTGTTGTTGCAAACCTGATTGGCTTTTGAATGACTTGAAATTGTAACAAGAAAAATAAAATAATAGCGCACTGGTCTCTTAAAATTTTACAAAAAACTTCGGAATCCTTCAAAATTCATGAAAATCTCTTAAAATATTCTTAGAAACCTCTTGAAATTCGTTAAAATTTGTGAAAATATCTAAAAAATTCTTATAAATCCTTAAAATTCTACGAAATCATTTAGAAATTCTAAAATTCTTTTGAATTTAGTTAAAATTACTTGAAAATCGTCAAAATCCCTTAAAATTCTTAAAAACCTTTTGAAACTCCTCTCTAAAAAAATGGTGTCACAAAATTTCTCGAAAATCTGGCATACATTGTGTATTGGTTTACTAGTTTTTAAAAAATGATCGTGCAATTTCACATGAAATGTTCGACATTTCCTGCCCATGTGGATTAAGTCACAAGTATTTCTAGGTAGATTTTTTCACCTAGAATTAGAAAAGGTAAATTTGAATTGACTTTTGTTATACACGCTTTTGAATAGAAACACATTATAATTCCGAGACAACTACATCTCCTGGAGCAGAAATTCCAAACATCCTCTAGACATAATAAAAATAAATATCTTTTGAAAAACGCCGAATTTCCTCAAAGACTAGGTCATATACCTAATAGAATGAAGAATGTAGAGAAGGACAAGTTTTATTTAGTACCCTGGGGCATAAAGTTGTATCTCTTGGAGCTGCACGCACCTCGAGAAGAGATTCGCGTTTTGTTGAGTCGTAATCTGATCGTATCTTTATATCGCATTATAAAGGCAAAGGACGAATGTAAATGTCGATTCTAGCATGTTGTTGCCAAATTTCTGAGCAAGAGTTCCCATAAAAATGGTGCTTAAGCATTTAATTATTTTATTTTTGAAGTGGAAGTAAAAGTGGAAGTGCTTTGGCTTGTTATTAACACTCAGAAGATTGCTCACGAATAATTTGTCATGGTGGTAAAAAAATCTCACTTTCTAAATTCCGTATTATTACATTACATATATTTAGATTATACATTAAATTAGTAAAAGTCGATTAAGTTCCAAATTCTAACAACTGAACCATTTGTTTCGAGATTTTTTATCATAGAGTTGATTATAATGTTTATTAAAAACTGATAATCTAAATTATTTGTTTGGAAGATTTTATCCAACCCCTAGTCGACTCGACCTCGCTTTTATGAAGCTCACATAAAAATGCACAAGCGTTAAAAAAGCCCAGTAGCAGTTTGATTAATAATTCATTACTCCTCTAAAAACAATTAATAACTTGGAGCGGATGAAGTTCGTGAATATGAGTGAGATCATTACCGATAAGAAATCGCAAGGTGTGCCACTCAAAGACATGCTCGAGCCCGAGATGCAACGGCAGTTCCGAATGCCTTTGCATAAATCAGAATGTTAATCGTACTCTCTTTCTCTCACATAAGCAACCAAAACTATCTTGTGACAGATCTTCACCCAGAGAGGAAAAACTCTTAACACCGACAAATCTCTTCCTGATCTTATTAAGAAATGCACATTTTGTAGACTCTAATCCCACGGAAACTGTCTACCACCTCAAAAAGAGTTAAAACCATCAGTTAAAACCAAGAGTTTCGACCATCATCAGCCGTTAGAAAAATTCTAATTATTTTTTTTTTCATATATGGCAAAGAGTACAAAATTGAAGCATTGAATAAAAAAATTACTGCAGGACGTGAATTGAAGATAAATTACTTTCATAAAGATAATCGTTATTTATCTTCGGTGAGATAAAGGAGAAATTGATGTTTCTTAATGCCTCGGAGAACAGTTTCTTAACATTGTACACCGGAACTCTGAAAATTAATGGGAGTGCACTCCGGAATTGTGTTATCATTGCAGAACCGATTACGCATTTATAAGCACTCGCCGCAGTTCATAATTATTCATCCACATAACGTGGATGATACACGTTCCGGTCAGTGAGTTGGAGATGTTCATTCGATACGATGCTCGACCACCTGCCAAAACCGATATACCATTAACGCACGATGCTCGAAGAGCACGCAACCTTCTACACTTTCTCAATGTCATGACCAAAATTCAATACTTTTTCTCATTTTTTTCTCAAAACAGTTTAATTTAAAAAAAAATGGGTAAGATCAAAAATAGTAACAAAAACCTTAAGTAATCAAGTACCTTTAGAGATAAAGGTACTTAATTGAAGGCTTAGAAAGTCACAAGTTGTGATCCATAGTCTCAGCTCTATAAAACAATAAAAACTATAATTAACTTGTAGAATAAAGTGAGATGATTTGTTTCCGCTTGGCTATTGTCTGTCCACATTGAAAATTTATTCAGTACTTAGTTCGCGCTCTTAATTGTGAATTTCAAATGCATAAAAACAAATTTTTCTTCATTATGAATACGAAAGCTATAATTATTCAAAATTGATGAAATGAATAAAGATTCGTATCAAATATATCGTCGCCTCCATTCTTGAAATAAGTATGATAAAATTATTCAGAGACGTGCTAATAACTCATAATTGGAATTTTATTCCTCGTTAAGTTTGTTGATAGAGACCTCTTGGGTCATTATAGGGCTATTAATTACTGTTGTATGGTTATTAAAATCGATAGGTATTGTCTGTCTTATCGAATGGTGTTAATCGATTCTCATGATAAGAAGAAGGTAGAAACGATATACCGGTGTTACTTAGCATATAGCATTATTTCGTGATTCTCAGAACCGTTTCCTCGTTCCCAGCTCTCGATGAGAGTTTGCATTAATTAAATACGGATTCTCATTACGTTCCTACAAACGATGTTTCGCTGATCCTGGTGAAGCATGTCGAATTAGTTTCTTCGTTCATTACGTCGGTTCTCATTGAAGGTTTCACTACCTATTCCTCCACTTTTTTTTTTAATTTCGTGTGATTTTTCCCCTCAGGGGCTCCATTCAGAAAACCACTACTCGGTTAATACAGTATTAGTTTTTAATTCTGTTTCTTTTATATATATATATATATATTTTTATTTAAAAACTAACTTTAAGCCAAAGATTGTAAGCTACAATTTTGAAGAACCGCCCCGTTGGGTATTCGCATAAAACTTCCGCTTTTTAAGAACTCTGAAGTCCCTTTTTGCCAATCTTTTGCGAGAAAGCAGTCTTTGGTAGCATCCTTTGAAAATTCGTCCAAGACTCTCAAGATAAAAAGCAATCGGCGATCTTGTCGCCAGCCTCAAGCGGTGGGCTTTGATGATTTAGCAGCACTTTGTATATTCGAGTTAAACGGTTGGTAAAAGTAGAAGCTCACACTCGGTGGATCTGGTAATCCGGTCATTTGTAAGCTGAACCGTGAAATGTGTCCCTCTTAAATATCATTAACCAGTATGGCGGTCTCGGGTAGCCAGCGAGAGACCACCTTTGTTGTCAGGATAATCTTCATCAAAAATAGGAAACACGCGCTGCCTATTTGGAAGGCCTTTCGAGGAACGCTCCGAGGAAAATAAGTAAGTGCTTATCGAAAGGCAACCAAAAGCGATTAGCTTCAATGCACTGCCAGGTGCGACAGCTTACATCCCAATGGATTGCACGAGTTTCTCGCTTTTTCAAAGCCAGATTACAAAGTGTCCGATCTCCGCGATCTGCAATCCGAAAACCCAAGTGGCTTCACGCTCCATGCTTTTTTGGTTAAAAAGATAAGAAAATTATTCCAAGAGAAAATTTCCGTTGAGAAAATTGTAGATTGAGAAAAATTGGGTTACTCCAAGAAATTGGAAAAGTAAAAATAACGAAAAGTAAAGAATATTTTCTTTTCTTAAAAATGAATACCTTATGATGTTATTTTCAAGATTTAAGATTCACCAAAGCTTTTCTGATGAAAGGCGATAAGTAAACGAATTATTGCCTTCAGCCTTTTTTCCCAGTTCTGTTATTTATATATTTTTGGAAAGGACAATATGTATGTGCTCTAAAGAAGGCGTTTTTGGACTGCCGAGGGGTCCAAATACCTTTCCCGACTTTACTATGATTTCCCCTCAGCTCGATGAGCTCAACAGGAAGAGGCTTATTGGTTGGGACAGCTCATCAGATAGCATTTAGGATCCTCGGAGAATATGGACCATAGGTAAGCAGGTAGGTATATGGTTAAAACGCCACGCGACCATGGGGACCAGGACTAAAGAACCAGAGACCTGTCGACCTAAAACCCCATAGTTCGCACTGCTCGCAGATGTGCCAGATAACTTGACAACTTGAATTATATTCATCAGGTTTACCTACCCGGATAAGTTTCAGAACGCAGATAAAGTTAATAGCTTTATTAACTGTGGGAAACTGCCTAAATGGTCTCCGAGATTCATCATCAAAGCTTTTACGAAGTTTAAACTCTTTGCTTTTTTAACTGTTATTTTAATTTGGTTACTTTATTTAGCTCTTGTTTACATCAAATAAAGTTCAAGATTCTGTTCTCTTTTGCTGCATATTTATTTACTAAAACTAGCAAACTAACACAGGCGCGATTATTTTGTTTTACTTCTTACAATTTCATGTTACGCAAAAGCTAATCAGGATTGAACAACAATGTATGCGAGATTTTTGAGACATTTCGTTACACCAGTTTCTTTAAAGAGAAATTTCAAGAAGTATCCAGGAATTTTAAGAGATTTTGACGATTTTCAAGTGCTTTTCACGAAATTGAAAAGATTTTTAGAATTTTTAAAAGATTCCGTAGAATTTTAAGAGATTTTAAGATATTTCATAGAATTTTAAAGGAAATCATGCAATTTAAAAAAATTTTTAAGAATTCTAAGAGATTTTTAAGGATTTTAAATGTTTTCATGAAATTTCGAGAAATTTTAAGTGATTTAAAAAGGTTTCTAGGAATTCAAAGAGTTTTAAAGTTTGTAAAGGAATTCTATTGAGATATTTCAAAAGATTTTTATGATTTTTATAAGATTTCGTAGATTTTAAAAGGATTTCGAAAGTTGTAAAATTGTAAGGGATTTCAGGGATCTTTCTAATTTTAAAAAGATTTTGTGGAATTTTTATGAATTTCATGGAATTTCATGAGATTTCTAATAATTTAAAGGGATTTCAAGAGATTTTTCTATTTTTTAAAACATTTTGTAGAATTTATGAGAATTTAATTTCGTTACACTACTTTAATTAATTTGTCCTAGGGAGGACTCAACGGAACAAAGAAAACCCGTTTTTTGCGATGATTTACTTACTTTAATTATTTAATTAAAAAGCCTATCATTGTGTGCAAGTATGTTGCAGAAAACGTGACGAATGGGCGTTTCTCATGCTTTCTGTAGAATAATTTCACATTTCAGAATTCATAATGACTCTAAAAGGATTAGCAATCATTGGCCGGAATTAATTAAATCTCTTCCATCTTTAATCCTGATTTATATAAAACTTTAATTATGCAATAATCTATCTTTCTTGTTTTTCTTGTTTAAATCACCTTGCCGATTATAAATTTTGAGATAGAAAATATTCGGGAATTAGATAACGAAACAGATGGATAATATTTATTTTGAAAACATATGTCATTGATCAGAAAATTTTTTTGTGGGACACGGGTTAACGACGTCGTCAATCCTTTGAAAAATATTCTCACCCTTTTAAATGGAGCCCAATCGAACCGCGAAAAAATGTGCAACGGCTCGAACGATGAATCGATACGGCACACCACGCAGTCGAAGGGTGATCGAAATGATAAAGGTGGATTGATTTTATCAGTTTTGCACGTAATTGCGCGTGTTGGGACACTGGGCCACCATTGTGCGTCGACTCAAGTGCTTTTACAGCGATATCGAACTACTGCGGGGAAAACAAAATCGATTTTCGAATCAACCAACAATCAGGAGATAAATACTATTTTTGTAAAGCTTTCATCAGTCTTCGTTAAAAAAAACTTCACCCCAGGATAATAATAATAATATGTCTCTATACCGAAATGACTCCAATTTGTATCAAACGACCGATAAAGAAATAGTTTTAAAAAAATCATAAATTTATCAACTCTAAATATAAGATAGAAATAAAGATAAAGATCTGATTTATAAAAAAATAAATCTGGGAAAATATCGTTTTCTTTAGAGTTCTAAAACGAAATATAATATTTCAAATTAAAAAAAGAGAATACAAGTATGTATTTTATAGGTACTAGAAATCATTAAGTTTTTATCAATCATATTTTTATTCTTCGATTTTGTAGAGATAAAAATTCCAGGTAAAAAATTGTACTCTTATCCACTTGTTATCTGAACAAGAACCGTGGGACATGATTTCAAGATCGGCGCTTGGCCCCTTTAATAAATTTCGAGGGCCCTTTTCCTAACGAAAAGACTGGGGGGTGTCAGCGAAATCATCAAACAAAGCTTCCAATGTGTCACTTTGGCTTTAGGGGATTTTTCTAAAAAAAAACTTGACTTCAAAGACTCTATTTTCTGGCAAAAATATAAATATTTTAAAAACTGTAGAGACTGTTTAATAATTAAATACCGAACGATTTAAATAGAACTTGTATATTCAAATGTTTTATATGTTTTACTCTTTTCTGTTTCAAACTTTCGACGATTTAAAAAAAATTCTTTAATTTCTCACGCTTCTATTGAAAGTTTTGTTTATAAATTTGAAATAATTGAGAATACAGCAAAAGTGCATTGACGTCTGGAATGAGGAGGATTTACAATAGAAGCATTAATAGTTGCGAGATATCGTAAATAATTTCGTGGAATGTGGAATGTGAATACACGAAAACGTTAAAATGGGCGCCAGTAGGCTGTAAACCAATAAAGCAATAAAACCTGGCATTTTATGCAATCCACGGATCAAATTGTTTCGGCTTTCCGCTTTGTTGGCTCTCATAGTGAATGATGGCTAACAAACTCTACAACCATACTTCCACTTTAACCTCATTTAGATGCATACAAAAACACGGAATTCTCTGGAGTTACAAAGATAATTTATAACCACTTTAATTAATTTATTGCTTAGTTGTAATTAAGTAGGTGCATCAATTTTAAATTATTATTAAAAAGCCAACATGACTCCAAAAATATCACTGTTAGTCGAGCTATTAGTGATAGAAACCTAATCTCCAAGATGAAAAAAAAAAAATTACTCACTGAAATTTCAGTCATATTTCAATAGGGTTTTCAATGCAAAATCTGCTGGACTGTCAGTAAATTTTCTAACGAAATAAATAAGTCAAAATTAACTATTAAATAAATTAGTTCTCTCTTAATTAAAATCTTATTTTATATTTATTGAAGTTCCACCAGTTTTCATTGACTTTTTAGTACAAAAAGTTACCGATATTCCAGTACATTTTCTACTAAAAATTCAGTGAATTTTCACTGATTCAAATTAAATCTAGAATTTTACTGCGATCAAATTACTAATTTTTTACTAATTCAACGGATAAATCGATAAAAAAAATGAATAGCTATACAACTTGTCATTATTTGAATTAGTCGAATCTTATTAGTCAGATTCAGGGAGAACTTCAAAAATTAAGAATGAGGGTCACAGCCTTGACTTTTCCATAATCGGATTGAGAAAATATTTCAGTCTTTCTCTTTCCCTGGGCAAACCTGTCAAGTCAGTAGTTATTTGTACAGTGGTGTTTTAACGTACTGATCTGAAAACCAAACATAATTTATCGTTGCGCTTATAGCTGTAGGTACCTGAGCAGTGTGCACCCTTCAGTAATTCGGCTTCATCCTACCCCTCAACGGCTTTATTGCCACCCTGTATTTTGTAAGTGCATAGTCTATAGAAAGAGTTAGTCGCATACATAAATGTTTGCGGTCTTATTCCTCCAATGCGGGCGGCTAACATGGGCCAATTTGATGCTCCACTGCTCAGATTCAGGAAGATAGTAGACGAATGCTTACGGGGCTGCTGAATAATAGGCCATGATTATATGACTACCCCTTAAACGAGGGGCTTAAAATGGAACGAGGGTTTCTGATAGGGCTTGCAACAATATGTCAGTGCTTGCTTATCCTCTCCTTTTTCCATCCCACTATACTGCTACTTTGCTTTTCATTATAATAGACATTTCTTTTCATTTCATTTCAATTTCTTTCCATTTTCTAGTAGCTTTCTCCGAGTTTCTCTCGTTTTCTCAATGAGCTTAAAAAATGTTAAATTCCGAAATACCTTTTCTAATTTTCGTCTGAGTGACTCGAATCTGCGCGGCTTTTCCGCGTTGTGCATAAAAATAGCCCGAAAGTGTGACAGACTAAAGAAGCTGAGACGTCACGTGTCAACATCCTTGTCCACCCAAACGAGAATCCATCTTCGTATCTCAACACTGCCTCGTCAGCCGATGATCGAGGCGCCTCTTACCCTCGAAAAAAAACTCCCCCGAAAAAATAACTTTCATCTTTGCGGCCTCTTTCAAACACAAAATTATAAATTCCACAATTTGTGATTGTTTATATAATTTGGAGAATTTCAAATCAATGTGCCAGAGAGTAAGTTTGGCTGGGATTCAAAATCAGGTATAATAATAAAGAAGAATCAAGGTCAATAGTAAAATGGAGCGCAAACGATTGAAAAATAATTTACGGACTTTTATATAATGTAGTCGCTTTGCAGTTATTTTTATAAAGTTAATTATTAATTTGAATTAATTTCAGAAGTTTACGCCTTTTTTCTACCAGATGGTAGTGCTCTTCGCGATAGTGAGTGGGGTTGAATAGTAACGTTTGCCACGCGACGCCGACATGACAAATCTCCCAACTTATCGTATTTATAAACACTCTCACGCCACATGAATCTAAATCCCCAAAGATTCCAGTGACGAAGCACGTTCACGAGCCGTTTCGTTTCTTTATTCTTTGAAAGTACGACTCGAGAGAAACTGTAAGTTTCCCCTTTCGCCTCTTTTTTTCTTTCGCTTTTTCTTTTTCGTATCATTTTAAATCATTATTTTCAATTTTGAATATAGAGCAATTCTTTCCATAAAAATGACTATTTAAATATTTTCTATAACTTCTTGTTTTATCATACACCGAATCTTTGATCTTTATTCGGTGATATTATTTAACTCCTCATCCTATCTCGCTTATTTATACCCAACATTAAGTTTAAATGATTCCTCTGTTTCTATTTTGCGACAGAACTGAGCTGCAGTTATGAGATCTTCCATCGCGATGAGATGTGATCCGATAAAGAATTTGTTTGCGACATTCTGAAGTCTAAAAACTGCCGTTGGAAGTGACGGTAGTAAATGAACGTTGCGCACCGTTATCTCTATCTCATTCGAGCCAGTCCAGCTCGCAGTCCAGTATAAGAATGAAATGCCACAAAAGTAACGAAGTACCCGAAAACAGGTTTGTGGCTTTTACAGTCCATGGATCTCGGTTAAGGAAATATGACCATCCTCGGCATATTTCGAAATCCAAGAAAAAATAAAAGTCAAGATGAAAAAGGGCAGAAAATATCCATTCATCAGTGCCCTGGTGAAAGTTTCGGATAGAATAAATTCTATCCAAATGAATCGGATCTAATCCAAAATCGAAACAAGAATGCCAATCCAAGGTCAAGCCAAGATTTCTATCCAACTGAATCCAGTAAAATAATAGAGGAGAATTTCAATTTTAAGGAAACATAGAATAAATAAATACAATTGTGAGAAGAAGAAATCAATTTTCAAAGTCCTATTACTTGAAAAGAAATACGACTAGGGAGAGCTTTTTTAGACTTGCTCTTGTGAAATGTGAACCTTGAGCGGCCCCAGAGCAAAAATGTGCATTTTTCGAATACCCTATAGTAGCCTTATGACTTCTCAAAAAAGACGGAGGTCGCCAAGGGTACTCGACGTCGATCAGTTACTAAATCTACCGCAACCGTCCACAGGGTGGTCCAAATGTGGAGAAAGAACAGATGTTGAATTTATGCCGCAAAAGAGAAAATGTGGATTCTAATCCTTTCCTTACAAACGAAATTCGACGAAACGCAAAAAAAATGATTTACTTCATACTACGATATCAGAAGCCTGTTTGAAAAAGACGATAGAAAGTTTTCCCTATATGTATTTCCCCTTTTCTTTTATTATAATCTATTCGATATTTTATTCAGAAATAATAATAAATAATTAAATCATTCGTTTTTAGTTTCAACTACTGAGATACTGAGATACTTGAGAAAAACAAAAAAAAAAAAAAAAAACTTCAACCCAATCTCGAACGGTAGCGAAAGACCAAGGAGAGTGACTATGTGTCGAGTAGTAATTGTAGCACTGTAGTTGCAGTTGGGTAGCTTTGAGAGGGTACTGGTTGAAATACAAGTATTGCATCAGACGCAGGGGTAGCTGAAGGGAACGCCGAGGGGGAAGTGTGACGGTAGCCAAGTCCTCATTAGTGCATTCCGGTGCGACGCCCGCGACTCAAAGCGTCGTAAAAACAGCTGAGATGTAGCAAGCGTCGCGGCGCAGCATCGCGCTAAAAAGTACACTGAACACCCTGATAGAGAAACCGTGAGGGCCGGAGGACAAGGGAGTGAAAATAACCCTCCGAGAAGATTCTACCATTACTCATATTTATAGAGGACATCAATGAAATTCAGAATTAATTAGCCATAAATAGGAAAATAAAAAAAGGTTGCAGGAATTAAAAATTTTTTAAAATCCCGTTCAGAACGGAAACAAATTAATAAGAAAATAATTTTTTGATACTTTTTAGTAGGAAAGATAAACTGGAAAGATAAAATGGAAGGAAAGCAAAAATGTTCATTTTTCTTCGCATTACCTCATTGAGATTCCTCATTGAGAATTAGAAAAAATATTTCGTTCATTTGAACATTTCAAACTTCTGACATATGTGAAGTTGAAGAAACTGAATTTGTTCGTAAGGGAAGAAACTTTATGCCCTTTTAACTAAATCTGCTTGAACCTTGAGTAAAAATTGAAATCGCATAGCACGGGTTAAAGGGCATTCATACGAGCAAAATTTCGATATGGAGATTAGCGAATGGTACAGGGGGTAGTAGATAAGCAAGTGGCAAGTTTGTCCAGAAAAGCGTAGCCGACTGTAACTGATAGTCGTTGGTTTAAATAGCAGAAGTAATTCAATTAGTGCGTCTCCTTAGGATTATCGTTAAAGCTGGCGGCGTCTGCGTGTAAGACTACCGTCGTTCCCGTCTTCTGATCGAATCAGCTGGCGCATGCAAGCAAGTAAGCAAGCAAGTCAGCAAGCAAGCAAGTCAGCAAGCAAGCAACCAAGTCTAGCCATCCTTACTTGCTTGTCGAGGAAACAATGCTTATACTGATATGGTAATACATCCTTATATGTCGGCGCAAGAACCAAGGAAGATATAGGGTCAGAGGGCTACCCAGAATGCAAGGTGTTACCCAGAGGCCGTGACATGTTGCGTGTGAAATCAGGGAAGTCCTCTCTTATCGGACCTTCTGCGAAAATTCCTATTGACTTTTCTATTAACGTATACAGATCACTTTTCATCGTAATAACTATTTCAAATCACCGGTTTATGCGTTTATATCATTGCATCATTAAGAGGCATTCTCAGAGATTCATAAAGAAGATCAATCTGGATCTCATCGGAAATGCGCAAATCTCTATGATGTGCGCATCCGGCACCACGCCTCCTCACCTCGCCTTATGATGCAGTTTTATGAACTGATAGCATAATGCTCATCCGGATTTAAAAGAGCACAGCAAACACGTGCACACATTTAAAGATGGAATTCTTTATGTACAACAGTAATCGTATAGCTATAGGCATTATCAATTTAAGCTATTCTTATACATTCACACTTTCTAATCAAAGATAATTAACTCCCGTAGGACTTGTAATGGCTTCGATCTTTAAATCCTACACTCAAAATGATATAGATGGGAATTCATGAGGAATAATTTTAAGGATTGAAAAAATTATACTTCAAGTGCCTCATTTGAGATACAATATTGCATCGGACACGCTATAATGATGGGGTAGGTCTTGTTAGTATCACGCGGGCTTTAGTGGCAACTGACAACACGCGATGCTTCTGTGACGACCATTACAGTCGCATTATAACTACCAAGTTGCTGATACATCTCCAGTATCTCACGAACCGCCACCCCCGGGCAATCTCGACCTCCCACTTCCAAACGCCTTTTCCGAACTATTAAAACTCTTCAATTTATCGAATATTAATGATTTTTCATTCCTACTACTGCAATGATTATCAGAACGTCATTATTCCTATTTTCGGAAGCGATAGCACATCAGATTGTTGATCTTTTAAGGAAAAGTAATTTTGTTGGTGAGAAGCATAATGTTAATTGCAAACTCGGAGTAATAGGAAAACTGTAATTGAAGAAAATCGTGCTTTACTCTACGGTGCGCCAAGATACCAGGAGATAATCGCCTCTGCAATCGTGTGACAATTCTCGATGAAGAAGTTGCTGAATGAAAGGAAACCACAACTGGTTCACACGAGCGCTGCACGCACATAGACCGCTTGAATCATTTACTTTAAAGTAAAGCGATTTCCTTTTATACATTCAGCTCCCACAGGGTCGTGTATTCGCAAGATATTTTCTCTATGTTCTCTCAAATTGACATTTTCCTTACAAGATCGTACCTGGAAATCTTCATTGGACATAATCGCTTCCAGCAAAATAAAAATAAGTTATATTCCGATCTGACTGTAAAATATTTTGTCTTTACGTTTATATTAAACTGTTCGCCAAGTTTTCCTCGCATTTTGATATTATTACTGTGGGATAATGTGCAACAAAGTATAATCGAGCAAATTACTATTGCCCCGTGTGCCTCTTTTTGGGCATCATGAAATAACATAAATTACGAGCGTAATTCTGAACGTAATGCATTCACCCTATTTATTGTTTTTTCTTTCCTTTTTTTCACAGAACGCACGCTTTCCAATGAACGGCCGTTCTGTCGGGAACACGTGTAGTCGTGCGAACTAAACAACCTCCTCCATATAAATGAGGATGATAATGTTGCTAACCGCCATATTCAAGTTCAAATGTAGAGGCGTTTTACTTACCCCGACTCTATCATTTGCACTGATGTCGTTTACATTTTCAACGCCCTTTTAATGTTGCGAGCACATTATTCAAGTTTTCGATCCTCTTCACGAGAGTCAAGTCTGGAAAAAAATAACACTGCATTAATTATTAATATCAGATTGTCTTTATGAATAATAAATTGAAATTCATCAACTTCTAATTTAAAAAAAAAAAGATTCACAGGTTTAGGAGCAAGATCCTTATCATGGAGATGTCAGAGACAAAACGAAATAAATTTTCGCATCTTGAAATACGCCTCGTTTGAGAGAGACTTTTACAATTCTTATCTGTCGAATCTTTATTACTAGAGCGAGCCATACGAAAATGTGGCATTTAACCTGCCTCGTAGAGTATAAAAAGCAACGAACCAAGCTCAAAAGATTATTGCTTGAGCATTCATCTCTATTTACAGGCACTAATCTCTCAATTAACTGAACCAACTTCAAAATATAATTTAAAAATTTAGCTAAAGACTAATATATTTATTTCAATCTCCTTTTTGTAGCACGCGCTCATATATGGCGCTCTTTTTTATGAAGAAACGTTTCAGTCTTAAATAATCGCATTATTATGTAAAAGTTCATCCTGTGTGAATAGCACAGAAGAATGCAAGAATGGAGCCTTTGCAAAAAGGTGAAGAACACAAAAAAATCTTTGACCGTGAATGGAAGCGTGGCGCTCACAGCTCGGAGAGGGAAAAAGATAAATATCAGCCACGGAAATGCGTAAGTGCTTTCCTTATACAATTAAACGGAAATAAAATAATCACTCTCTACCTCAAAGAAAAAGCGATACTGAAACTTCGAAACGCTTATCTTGTAATTAGCTTTTCGAGAAAAAATGCTGGACCCCCGGAGATTCTGAGCTATTTGAGTAAATAATCGTGGACCATCAACGTCCGACGTAGTTAATCGAATCTTCTCTGCTGCACAAGGCAAAATTCAACATCGCAATAAAAATTCTTCCGTCGATTTCTAACCGCACGCATTTTATGGAGGATCATTACCTGCACCTGGCTAAGAAACATTTTATTATATTATCATGAGAAAATAGACAGAGGTTTTGCGAGCGACGATACCCGATTGCCGAAGAGGGGTCGTTCCTACCGGTTCATTGCTGCGAGCATTCTTGTTCCCCGCCAGCTCGGATCTCATCACAAATCTTCACCAGGACAGGGCGACATCTTCTGGTTGGAACGATACTTTTCCGCCAATGACGGTTTTATCCCTCGGCTTGCTTGTCCTCTATTCTGGCCACCGAGATCCTACTGATATGTTACACCCTGACCTGTTCTCATGTTAACAACCGAAACTCATAAAGACGTTTAAGTGGTCTAAGAGAAAGACTTCAGATTTCGAAGTTAAGATGCCGACTTTTGGTGAACCGGAGATAAATAGCGACGGTCGTTCACCGATCTTCGTATAACACTCATCAGGGTCGCAACACTCAGAAACAAAAATTTCATAGAGAAAAAAGAAAATACAAACAAAATCTATAAAAGAGCTTATTTAAGAGAATTGCATACATTGCAGGAATCACTATCGAACACCAAGTGTCTTTATATATTTTCAAGAGTTATACTTAAAAAATTTAAACTGAAAAACGTGCAACTTAATCTTTTAAGACGACATTTATTCGACATATTTAAATATGTCGAATATTTAATATTTATTTAATATTTAATATTTAATATTCGACATATTCGACAGATTTAAAACATATTCGTACTAAAGAAACTGGTCAACTAGCCACGGCCTATAAATTAATAACAACCTTGCAATTCTTGAAAGTATATAATTAATTACATTTTCCTAAGACTTCTTTTTTTAGAGTGACTACACTACCTTAAGATAAGTGACAAAAAATGAATAAATAATTAACAGATTGGCTTATATGTTCTGAACAATAAAAACCTTGATTAGAATCAATATATATCGATCAAGTATAAGTCACGAACCAAGTCTTCCTCTTTCAGTATTTAGGAATGAAACCCTTTTCTTAATCTCCTCTGCCTTCCATTTTTCTAAAGACTGATAAGATCATTTGCCTCCTGCCTACATCTTTTTTCACAACAAGAACACTTCCAGCGTAGATTCCAAACCTTTGAAAACTACGAGAAGACGATGTTTGAATCAATTCCGACCCTGAATTGAATTTTGGGTGCCTTTCTAAGCTTGAATGGAGCCGCGAAGGATGTAATAAATTTTTAGTGATCCTTCGGGTTCGAATGGAGTCATCTGAAACGTGTATCAACGCTCGGATAAAATCTCACGACTCTAACGAAAATTGCGAGGATCTTACTAAAACTGGAGGTAATTACTTAAAAGCGGTGAGACGTAATCTGCTTAATCGGACGTAACGGTATAGATATACGAAACCATAAATGGAGACTTGCTGGAGATCTGCTAAATCTCTAGCAATAATTAATCACTCATTGTCCATTCTTGGAAGCACAAGTTGTCTTTATTACTTTCAAAAGATTCCAATTTGAAGTCTTCGGAAAGTTGCTCAAAACTAGGCGTTCTTATCATAGAAATATTTCAATAAATACTCGAAAATTTAGTACTTTAAATGTAAATTACGGAGGCAAGAGCATTCCTAAAAATACAGTGACGGCTATTGGAATTTTTTTGCAGCATTCGAGAATTTTATTTGACCAAAGTCGACCCTGTTATCTCTAGACAAGGATCAGAACAAAAATGTATATATGTCAAAACAAACGATGTTTTACGTCTTGTAGTCGGTCGCGAAATATTCTCCCGTGAGGCACATTTCATATGGGACGATATGGCACAGACTCGCCAACATTTTAATTAAAGCGAATTTACATCTACTTACGCGACAGTTCTGTAATCAGATAATACTAACATTTTTGAAATCCTCTTCACTAACCGGTGAGATCAAAGAACTTTGAGGCGCATTGATACCAGGAGAGGCGAGTGCCATCCCTTTTTTCCCGACAGCTTCACTACCTTGTTCTTGGGACGGTCAATTCCGCTATCTACGAAACCGAGCTGACAACTTAAAGTGGGGAGTGTTGTCCAGGAAGCGGACTCATCTCGGTTCAATCAATTCTAGATGCTGGGAAAGGCTTACTGGATCTTAGATAATGATCATTCACGTAGAAATGCCCCCGAGATATATCGGTGTATATATGAATAAAAGGAGACAGAATGGAAAACTGGGTAGAAAAAAAACATGATTCAAATCAGGCCACGATTCATTTAACATGTCTAAAAATACTTCTAGACCTCACGCTTAGAATGAGTTCGAAATAATACATTGTTTAGATCAAAACAGGACCTGATTAAATTTTCCCACAGAGCCTAAAATGTTTTAAACTTCGGACTACACACGGATCCAATTCCTAAGCTCAAACTTTGATTTCTTTCAAATTCGAATTACAACAAGTGTATATCGTCTTGCACAATATTTTAGACCGTTTTCCCATGCAGGTAAATAAGTGAGGAAGGTTTAGTGATTACTGAATTTAATGGAATAATTAAGTGATCATGATCATTGATCACTAAATACTAGAGACAGCGGCATAATGTGTGGTAAAAATCACATCGTATAGATATTCGTAGTTATTTAGATATCTCTGATTTAATGGTATGCGCTACACGGTTTAACAAGAATCTGTGCTTTGACTAGTCCTATCGACTTGTTACTGCTGGCAATTAAAGTTAAGGTGTTCGATAGTCGCTTGTTCCTCATTCTTGGAATCAACTATTGAGTTCTTTATCATTCCGACTCTGGCTAAAACACTACATGAGTTTTACATTCGGTAGTCTCTACTAGTTTCGAAAAAACACTTACTGTACAGAAAAAAGCTGTTCAAGTATCCAATAAATAATTGAAGTCTCAGTTATAAGATTTTAAAATTTAAATAAATCTGTACATGCTGCATTTTATAACTAAATTATGTAAATTTACATTAATTTTATTGAATAATATAAATTGTATTTATGGCTTGACTTCGATCTTTATTGGAAACTGAGCCAGTATTTTATTCATTCAAAAGGTATAATAGTATCGAAACGGTTACACCTTTCTGACACCTAACTCCTCAATTAGATAATCATAATTCTTACAATTAGTCTCCATCTTGGGTTATTATTTCCATCATTTTTCATGATTCATTTTTATTACGATAATAGTCTCACGATTAGTCTTCAGACTCTATTAAAATATACTTACAGTAAGTTCCCACGGTTCAAATTTGTTTGAAGATTCGCTATTGGTTTCTACATCGACTCATTCGATTTCTTAATGACCAAGCTTTGCAGCATCCAAAAACTCAAAACCTGAAACAATAAAGTTAAATCATTCATTACCTGGTTTTTGAAATTTTTATGAGACCATACAAATACAAGCCTTAATATTTCGTTTATCTTTCTATGTTTAACTGATGCTAATTTTTAATTTCTTGAACATTTCTTTTAATTTAATTTTTAATGTTCCTCGCCTATCCTAATTAAAATCAGACATTTTTGACTTTTATATTACTTTCAACTTCTTATATAAATTATACAACTTTATACGCAATCATGATCTGAAGCAGGCACGGTAAATCCCTGACTCTGAGAAGAAATCTGACAGGTAAAACGGAATGATGTCCGAGGAGTTCCGGAGGATGCGAATCTATAATTACACATGCGCCGTCCACTATTTTTTCACATAAAAACTCTTGCAGACAGGTATTATCGCCTTAAATCAACAAAGCCGCTCTGCTGGCTCCGAGCATGGTACAGTGGAAAGGGTGAAAGACGGACTTTAATAGCAGGCCTCGCTTAATAACCCACGTCCCAAGGCCCGAACGGAATGTCATTGCGGCAGATTCAATCATCCGAATCCTTTCTGTCAGCTTAAAGATTTGCTCAAATCATCTTTTATTTCCAATAACATTCAGAGTCATTTTATTTTCATACAATAAATTACTGCAATTGTTTCAGAGAAATTTAAACTATTTTCATTTGAAAGCATTTAAAATTGAATAAGTTCACTTAAAAAGTAGAGAAATATATAGTCTATAGAAATATATAGAACTTCAAATATTAAATCTAAGTTGTAGAGAAGCATAACTCCATAATATTGAAAATTCGTGTTAAATTAATTATAAATTATTGCAGAGTTAAAAAGAAACTGAAAATTGTCCCGAGCTTTCCTAAGGGCCTAATTTTTATCAATTACGAAGCATTATAAGGTTCGATTGGTCATTTTCTGGTTGGGCTGTTAAGGTTGAAAAGACGCACACACAAAAATTGACGTGTGACTGTGATTCTATAGAATGCTCGGCAATTTGCTCCCGAAATCTGAACTCTTCTTATTCGTGCCAAGGGTACCACCCGAAACGGTTATTATATCTCCCTATACCGATATAATTACATTCATTACGACGTTAAGCGCGGGAGCCCTGTGTCATGAATTATAGATCTAAAGCAGCCCGGAACCCTAAGATTATGGTTTCCGGATGCTCTAAGCCCATAGCGACTATGATTAATGTTGTTCTCTCTGCACCAGTAAAATAAAAAAAAAATACAACGACAACCATGATCAAATTATAACGATACCGTACTTCAACCTGTTTTGGGATAAAAGATCATTACCTGTAACAATCCATATATATTGAATTACATTATATAATTATTCTATCAATCAAATTAATGTAATTTCTTAATTTATTTCAAAAATATGTGGTCAAGTTTATCAAATTACGCAATGTACCAAAAATTTTGGTACGAATTTTTAACCTCAAACTGACCGCATACATTAAAAACCATAAAAATGTTCGTTACCTCTACAAATATACAATTTCGCTCCATATTAATAAAGTTCTTGACTTTTCGATTAATATAAAACAGAAACACTTCACTAATTTAATTTCCTTCATATAGAAATATAATCAAAACGAAACAAAACTACTTAATTAACTTAATTTGCTCCTCAAATTCGGGAATAAATTATAAACAAATGCTAGCGGTCTCTAGCGGATATTATTTCAACAAATTCAGGAATCACTCCATCGATAATACCATCATATGATAATAGTATTTTAAATATATTTTGTAATATGTAAATATTGGTAAATATAATTTGTTATTAAAAAGAATATTTAAACTATTTTTCATAAATATAAATGTTATTGAAAAAATTATTTAAATAAGACTTACCATCAGAGTATTACCACGTCAGAGATGATAAGTGATGGCGTCGTCTGCTAAAGTCTTCTGCTAATCTGCTCCACACTCTGTAAATCCTGTAAATAAAAAATAAATAAACTGATTAAAATATAAGTAAATCCCTATTTTTATATGATCTTTAATTCTTTCTATAAATCATTTATCGTTCTTATGTAAATTTATGAATTTCAATTGAGTAAAACAACCAGGTTATGTTCCATACAGTTCCAAAGTTTTTTTGAAGTCATAATGAAATGCGGAATTTATCATGTGCGATTTTAATAAGTTAATCGCCGGTTGTATATAAATTATAATTTATTAATTGTAACTCAAACATTCAAAATGTTTGCACGTGTATCTCTAAGTACTTACTGTCGTGTTTTAATAAAAACACACGTCGGAAGACAGGTAAATATTTATCCTATAATCTTTCAGGTTATGTCACGATCATTTTTCTACTTAAAAAATGAGAATTAAATAACTGAAATTCAATTTAAACTCGTGTAGAGGGTGTATTTTTCACTGTTCGAATAAAATAATTCTTTAATTATATGTAATCAGAAATTTGTTTGATGTCACCAAAATGGAATTGATATATCTAATTCTTTAAGAGGTTATATAATTAGGCGCAACTTTCTTACAAAAATAGGGAATGCAAATGATTAAAGTATGGAAAATTAATTAATTCTATTTGTAATTGTTTCAGTCATTCTCACAAACTAGATCCTTACACACCTCTCATCGAATTAAGAATATTAATTCGCGAATTAGCTGCATAGGACCTCATGCATCCCATTCAATTGTTCTTAATGCAAATTTAGTCAGATTTGCAAGCACAATCACAATCAGTACAAATAGTACGCCTAATACTAGTGCGGCCAGTACAACGAGTACGACAGAAGCGACGAAAGTATCTACAGAAGATGCTCTACCTCAAATACCTGGTAAATTTTAAGAGCCTAATGTATTTTAAATATATTCAAATTTATCAGAATAATTAGATAAATTAGAATTAGAACTATATATATTTTTTTTTTAATAGAACCGCCGAGTCCTTTGGATACAGAAATTGTAGAAACGATTGGAGAAGCTACCCTGCAAAGCTACGGTTTAGGAGGTTACTTACCAGTAGGCCTTGTTCAACAAGTTTTATACTGGGTTCACAATACATGTGGAGTTCCTTGGTGGGCAACAATTATACTTGGTAAATAACTTCGAACCTAATCTGTATGACATTGAAAAAAAATTAAAATTTGATTTAAAAAATGACTTATTTCAGGAACGGCAACTTTAAAAATATTGCTCTTTCCACAATTTCTGAAAATACAGAGGCATCAGGCACTGACTCGTGTTTATGCAAAAGAGCTCGGCTACTTGGCCAGAAAGAAAACAGAAGCAATGGAAGAAGGAAATCAAATGAAAAGTAAGATGCAACTTTTAAATATGTTTTCTTTAAGTTCTTTGATTTGCTTAATATATTTTCTTAAATTTTAGTTCAGATGTATTCTTTAAAACAAGATCAATTCTATGCTTCTCACGACATGATGACTTCGAAGAAGAATTTAATACACTATGGGATCCAGGTTTGCTTTTTAATATAACTCCGATATAATGTAGAATTCATAGTCCACTGAAAATTACAGATTGAAAATATTTATGGGCAATATAACATTTTTGATCTTTTTCCTTAGGGAAGTGTTTTCTTCCTATATTTTATGTCGATGAACGGAATGGCACGTGTCCCGGTTGATAGTATGCGAGAAGGTGGCTTATCGTGGTTTTCTGATCTAACTGTGCCTGATCCATACTATGCATTGCCGATATTTTCAGCAATTTCTTCAGCATTGTATGTACATTTTTGCCCACCTCCTGCGGTGGGACAAAAATTGCAAGGATTTCAGAGATATTATAAGTTCATAGTACCCGTTGTCGCGCTGCCAATTATGGTCTTTCTAAATTCGGTAAGTATTTTTTTTCAATAACTTCAAAAAAAAAAAAAAATACCCTAAGTTGTAGATTCCTTATAAACATTTTGCCAAAAATTTTACAGACTGTATTGTTGTACATCATAACGACCACTTGGTTCACATTTCTTTCCCAAGCTTTAATCAGAATACCCAAGGTTAGGGCTTTTTGTAAAATTCCGATAGTCGAAGAGAGTATTACATCAGTGAATCCATTAGAACCAAGCAAACCACTTTCTCAGACTATTAAGACTAGTGAGTACCGCAAATCACTCGTAATTCTGAAGACAAGGGTTCCACATTCTGAAATGATTCAATTGATTTACTGAAATAATTTAAGTTTCAAATGCACAAGATTCATAAATGACATTGGAGACGTTTTAATTTTACAGTTACAAGCTAAGAATTGGGACCCATGCTCTAAAATAACTACTTTAGATAATTGAATTAATATCTTAATTTTGAAATTTTTCAGTCTGGACGGACATCAGACACGGCAGAGCTACAAATAATGCTTTTATGTTGGATCAAAAGCAATTTGAAGCTGCAGGCAGAGGGGCTTTAGTTAAAACATACAAATACAATCCAGTAAAAGAATTGCCAAAGGCAGCAAGATAAATAGATCCCATATTTTATAAACTACATAATTTTTCGTAAAATATAAACATTTTCACCTTGAACGTTACTTTGATCATTTTTATCATCTCATTCATCTAAAAGATCTTGTATTGTTCGCGGTTACAAATAAAAATAGTGTCCTCTTTAACAGAATTTTTCAATCCCGAAAACTTCTCTGAAATTGCTTGGAAGTCAGAACTAAAGCTGTTACTCTCGTTATTTTTATTTAAAAATATTTTTGTCATTCGTATAAAATATCGTCTCTTATTTATAGAATTATTCAACTTACCAATGGTAACTTCGGAAGTAACAGAAATTTAAATATCGAAGAAAGAGAATAAATTAGTATTTTCCATAAATTGATCAGATACTTAATATCAATAATTAGTATCTGATTCTTCATCTTCGTCCGTTTCTTCATCGTAGGGATTGAAATCATCATCAGTATCAGCATTTTCCTCGTCCTCAGACGGAATAAATTTCGCAATTCCCCCAAATTCTTCCTCGCTGTCAGGTTCTTCCCTCTTTTTTTTATCTAGAGCATACCGCCTCCATGGAATTCTGAAATTAAAATACCAACATTAATTATACTTTCTAAAACAAAATAATATTAATAAAAATTAATTAATAACTACCAGTGCTGAAAGCTCAAAATACCTTCTTTTCTTATTAAAACAATCTTCAATGAAATTATGGGAAATAATCTTTGTATGGCCCTTGAGCTGTTGAGATTTAGGAGTATTTTTAAAAGCGCAAATTAGATGTGTGCACAATTTGTCAGTCGTGTTTGGATCAGCAATATATTTCGCCCCCATTTTCAGAGCTTTTCTCCTAATTTCGTCCCTCTGAGGATTAACATAACCACTCAAGGAAAAAGAAACGTCGTCCAAGAGCTCTTCAAATTTCTTCCTCAGTTTCATTTTTTTCGGTGGATCCTTCTTTGAAGTTTTAATTTCTTTTAAAGTAGCTTTCTGAAGAGGTAACTTATGACAAACTTCACATAACTTGTCTTTGGAAATTGCTTGGCATTTACTACAATTCGCTTTCTTTAAAGCAGCTGCTTCTTCATTAGAAGCATCCGGACTTAGGGACCGTTTCCTAGTGTGTTTCTGCTTATCATTCTCGTTCTTATCCTGCTTCGTTTTCGAAGTCGACGGAATTACATCTCCAAAAGGAGTTCTCGCTATAGGTTTCACATTCACAGAATTCGAATTATTCTTTTCTCTATTAATTTTCGAAGTACCGGGAGTCGCATTCAAAGAATCTTTTGGTTTTCCGAAAACCTCGTCAGCTTTTCCAGCCTCTAATTTTTCCAGCAAGGGTTTTTTCTTGTGTTCTCGTTCTTCTTCCTGGCGTTTCGCGAAATTGTTTAAGCCACTTTCTTTCATCTTATCCTTCAAATCATCTTTATAGTTAACTTGTTTATTATTGCCAAACAACTTGAGATACTTTTCCTTAAATTTATCCACAGGCTGTTCTTTCTCTTTATTCGATTCCTTCATTTTAAATCTACCAAAGACATCTAAACCCAAATCGATAACAACCTCAGTTCTCAAAACTATAAAAGACAATCCAAAAATTTCTCTTGGATTTGCAGATTGCATGCAGGTAACCTGTTAAAATTAAAATTATGTTAAATATTGTATATGTAGATTCAACTTTTAAATATAAAACTAGACAACAAAAAATAATAATTTAATCATAAATAAAATAAATACCTTCACTCTATCGAATTTAATCTTTAAAATTTCAGGATTTAGATCCTTCTTCGTGAAAATCTGCACCTGATCCTTAAACTTTCCATTCGCAGCTTCATCGTGAGTGAGAAATTGATGATTTATTATCGGAATCCAGTTGTCTGGCTCCGCAGTTGTCGACGCTGTTACAATGACGATACAGGAGCGATAATTTCCAATATCAACTCCTATTATACACGAAGCTTCTGTAAGTTGAAAAATAACTGTCGCCAAGGACTCTCCGGGTTTAGCACACCGCCAGGATGAATTCGAGATTGTATGGTATTCCAGGAGATTTGATGCTGGATACGAAGGATGCTCAGAAGAACAACTTATCACTTTTTCCAACTTAATAATCATTTTTCAGATATTTCAAGTCCTCCTAAGACAATTTTTAAACTTTTATTGTTTTTAATTCTATAAATATTTGATTTCGGAATGTCAACTTGCACCGGATTACATATTGAGGTTAGGAAAGGTTACAATTACACGAATTACACGTGAAGTTAATCGACTTACTTGTTTTTGAGAAAAATAAGTAAAACATATGGGATATGCTGTTTTAACGAGAGTACAAAGTTTGCACAGTTTTATTAATTTGTTTGTAAAGATTGTAAATTACTTTTTGAGCTTTTTGACACACCGGAAAGGTTATGGTTATGATGCTCGAGCCCCGTACTCTACTGCGCATGCGTCGCACTCGATACCTGATTGGTTGCTATTCGCGCGCAATTTGAAATGCTAAAAAACAGTATGCATTTCAAATTACGCGCGAATAGCAACCAATCAGATACCGAGTGCAACGCATGCGCAGTAGAGTACGGGCCACTACCTTCTACGCTTCTTCTTTCGATTTGCGCATTCGCGCGGTTCCTATTGCGCAGCACATGCGCAATTAAACAGATTCCGATTTTCATTTCATTTTTTAATTAAATCGACACTTTCACATGTCTTTGATGTGACATTTTAGTTCCCAAATCAAAAATTATCTTTGGCTTATAAAATTCAAAACCCTTTGGCAAAACTATCAAAATTACTTTTTCAAATTTTAATTTTAAGCAATACACATTTTGAACTTTTTTAAAGCTACAGTGCCGGAAATTCCCGAACCTGAGAATCCGATGTATCACGAACAGTTTAATAATGGCGCAAGCTTGAAACGTCAAAAGTTGTTTGTCACTGGATGAAAAGAAAAAATGTCGTTCGATTTAAACAATACATTCGGCTTTGAGCTACTCAACAACATCTACGACTCTCAAGTCACAAAGAAGGAAGATGTTCTCATTTTGTTCGTGCACTGGTATTTCATTAAAAATGGTTTTAGATGCATCGGACTCGGCGATTCGGTAAGACTTCTGAATATGTTTTTTTTATTCTAGAAAACCGGCGAAGTTTTCATTCTCTGATATTATTCATATACATATCTTAATTTTAGATTAGTTGTTATCGTTATTATTGCATACATAATTATGTAAATGTCGATTTGAATACGAAGGATACGTAGCCTATAAAATTATTCGTTTTTTTACTCGCAATTGTTCTGATAAACGTACAAAAAAACATACTAAAATCTGGTGAAAATAGTACTTATGCTAATTAGGAACGTATTTTAGAGCATTAATAAAATATGGTATTCATGGACTTGGGGTTTTTCTAAACTGTCAATGGTTTCTGAAAAAAAAAATCAAGTCATTGATTTGAAGGAGTTAATTCAAAATTAATTAATATTTATTAATTTTTCAGAAAACGCACGATCCTATCGAAAAAGGTTCAGAATTGTTACCCGAAGGTTGGAACCAGCAGCCGAATTACACACTTCGATATCTTCTAAACGACAAACTTTATATTTTGTTGGGAACAAAATCTGAGACAGATTTCCTTCTAAATTTATTGGTAATTTTGTTCAGATGTTCTAATTCAATCAAAATCACGAATTAAAAGTTAAGTTTAGCTTTATTTGATGAACTTATTGACACTAGGCAAATAAAATCATCTTTTTTCTCAGACTGCTTTCAAGGATATAAAAAAATGTCAATAAGAAGTTGAACCATTTTTAATTAGTGAAAGTATTTTAATCTTTAATAATGTGTTATTTTATTTCTAGAGAGTAGAAGGTCACGAAGCATCAAGCATTCAGTTTCCGATTGAAACAACTGTGAATAATCTGCATGGACCTTTGCAAGCTTTAATTCCAACGTATCAGATAATTTTAAGCTCCGTTGAAAAAGATCTGCTCTCTCCGATTCACAGCAGCACAGCTGAAATTTCAACTCAAACTTCTCAAACAGCAGATCCTGACAGGCACAGGATTTCAGATTTTTTGACGGTAGGACCGCCGCAACGACCTGCACCTACATTGCCTCCTTGGTAAATATCGTGTCGATTTACTTGAGCCTCCCAAAAATGAAGGTTTAATAATGGAATCTAATTATTTTCAAGATTATCGTTTCAATTCTATCATTTCAATTTCTGGATAATATAACGTCTTAGTTCAAATCAAAATGATTTTCTTAAAAGCATCACGATACTTATTTTTTAATATTTACTGAAAACAAAATAGGCTCAGTAAAATCGGTGCGGCTTTTTTCCCTTCTCAAAAATAATATATTAAAATGTTTGCAGATCTCTCGCGATATAGATGACTATATAAATCGTGATGATTATTGGCCTCTAGCCGATGTTTGAATTTCACCAAATTTCATCAAGTTTCCAGGAAAAAAAAAATGAAAATCCTCTTTAAAGTTCTTTTCGCCATAGGATTCAATTTCCGTTCGAAGAAATTATTCAAAGTAACAATTTTTTCCTATAGACTGATGCAAGCATATTTAATATATAAATTATAGAAATAACGCATATTATTTTATATCTTAACAAAATTAGGTGAAATATTGAAATTATAGTAATATAGATAGTTAAAGCTTGTTTTTTTCCGAATAATAGACAATTTAAGAATAAATTAAAAATTTCAAGACAATATTAGATTACATATAACATATTGAATTGAATGATACAGAAATTGAAATTAAAATATATCAAACCTTATCTTTTTAAGGCATCCGGATAGTGATGTAAGGGGAGTCGGCAGATCAGATATAGATCCACTCGCACCAGGTGGCGGAATGCTATTTGATCCATTTGGTTCTCGCTCTGGCGGCCATCCACTGGGACCTGGGGGACCGAGGGGGCCTGGGGGAACAGGAGGCCTAGGAGTTCCTGGGAGTCGACTTCCTCCGTATGTTATTAATCATTAATCAATTAATCAACCGGGATCAATTAATTTAAAAAAGATTTCGTGGTTTTTTAACGTCTATAACAATATCAATCTGAAAAAGCACTTTAATAATTAATTTTCTAACCTCTTTCAGTGGATCCGTGCCTCCCGGAGCAAGATTTGATCCTTTCGGTCCACCAGATATTCTTCGACCCAGACCACCGCCAAGACTACCAGACACTGATCATCTTCCTCCCCCAGGATATGATGACATGTTCATGTAAAGGCAGAGTTTCTCAGTTACCTAAGTTACAAAAAATGAACAAAGCCCTTACTGTTTTTTCAACAATTTGTATACGTTGCTAAATAAACGAAACGCTATTCTTTAAAAATGATTTAGTTACCTATCTTCCCAACTTCAATCCCTTAATGACTAGAAATCTTAAGAAAATTCACTACCTCTTTCACAAAACGACTTCCATTCATCTTTATTTCGTTATTGTTGTTTACATTTTAATAAAACGATTGTTTCTTCACCGTTACATCATACACGCTGATGTCAAATCTGCTTTAAAAAAATTAATTGAATACAGAAGAGCGATCTTCCTTCCCGTTGCACTGAACGAGAAATTTCTTATTACACATTTTCAAGTAAAAAGAAAAATTATAGTTTTGAATATTTTATTTAAAGAATTCAAGTTTGAAAAATATCTTTACCTAAATACAGGCATTTCTAGAGATTGTCTAGTAAGATTACCAGGAGTAAAGTCTGGTAACCAGAAAGCGGTCTTTAATTCAACTTTTAATATGATCCTGCGCTTTTTTCCTGGTATTATACTAGATGCTCGCTATAGGAAATGCCTCACGCTTTAAGTTAAAAATTATTAGAATTACAAGCATTTTCGATTCAATTCTTCACAATCGATTAACACACTTTTATCACATACCTATTCTAAAATTAGCTTAGAATGAAATTTGAATTGATTTAATTTTAATAAATACAAATGACAGACTTTGATTCAATACTAAGGTTTCATAAATTTAAAATATTCTCAGGCAGAATGCATTTAAATCGCTTTGTAAAGAAATGAATCGACATGTGCACACGTATGAAAATTGATTGAAATAGAGAATCTCCTCTGGCTTATCGAAATTATAATTTTCTTTGCATGAAAGCGAAAGGAACAATTACAAAATACATTCATATTTTAATTAAGTAATTCTTACAAAGGTAATTGAACTAATGTAAATCGAAGAATGGTATATTATCAATGTTGGGTTTAGGAATCAATACGATTTTTTTTCTTATGAATGACCCTCGTCCCATCCTCTGGTAAAAAATATTGCAGTGTTTTTTTCTTGTTAAATCTTACAAAAAAAGGATTGTGTACCAGGTTTCGCATTCTGATTAATCTCTGCGACCTCAGATGACCATTTTGCTCCGTACATTGAAGACATTCATAAAAACACGTACGTAGAAAAATAAATTGAGTATAACGTTTTTTTAACGAGAAGCTCTGAAGAAAACGAAATTATTCAATATAAAATGTTACAAAAATGTCAAAAATAAAGAAGAAATAGTAAATATGTTTCGAGCGGTTATCCTGGATCAGCAGAGAAAAACAGTCTACATATTAAATTTTTTTCGGAGTGAATTTTACTATTTTTTGAACACAGTTTAGTGTGGTGCGCAGAGTCGCTGACAATTTTATCAAAACTACAGGACACAAGCGACAATTTATCGAACAAGGATTTAAAGAGAATCGGATAAAATCACCAGCGAGTTACGGTTCAAGTGATATATAGCTCTGGAGTGAATTACCTCGCCTTTGCTTCACATTTCAACTATACGTCGTTCGAATTAATGCATATTTCCAAGTCCAATAAGAGTTAAGAGTGTCCACCGGCTCCAGGTGCCACTGGAAATGCAACGCAACGTCTTTCGTTGGCGACGTTTTTCGTAAATATTATACGAGAGATTAAATACTTTAAATACCACTACGAGTTCGTTCACGCATATACACTAGTGTCTTAATTTACGAGTCCTGCATCGATCGCCGAGGCTTCGAAAAGATGCAACAGTTTTGTTTCCCCCCCGCGCTTACTCATTGAAATGTGTCTTTCATTTCATTTACAATTTCATCAATTTTAAAAAACATTTCTCAGGGCGTTGTACTTCTGATTGATTTCTGATTAATAGCACGATTGCGAAGCGGAAACAAAACACTAAAATAGTATGCCTTCGGATGTGATGTTTGGTAATGGTCATTGCACAATTTATAAAGAAAGATGAACTCGCTAATTAAATTAAAAAATGATATGCCTCAATCTTTTAAAATAGAAGAGAGGAAAATTTGAAAGACATCGATTTTCAAAAGCAAATTTCATCTTTCTTATCGTAGCGCTTTTTAAAAAAAAAAGAATGTACAGGTTTCAGACGCTTGACAAACTTCTCGCGATTCGTGCGTACAATATCAGCCTAAGAGTTCATTTTCAATTGAATTCGAACACCAGCTGAGAAAAAATAATGCGCTATCAGCGAGAAGAAAACGCGTCTCATTACAAAATATAATTTACAATTCTTTATTACCTAAGTTACTATGCGTGTGTATACAAAACGCAATAGATAATTTTACTAGTTACTTCTCACTTCGCGTTAAGAAAAAAAAGTAAAAATGGTGATTTTGAGAAGTCGCCAGGCAATCATTATATTTATCGAATACTTGTATTCTCAGTGAAACTCTTATCGCAAGATTATAAAACAATCATCCCACCTTCCTGCCAAAAGAGAGTTGCACTGTATTTGTTCTTCAAGGTCAATATTATAATAAATATCAACGATTTCGGAATCAAAGATCTTTGTTTCCTCTATTGTTTTTCAAATCATTTATAATTTAATGTACAATTTAATTTGATTTGATTTCTTTCCAAATATTACCTAAATTAGACACATTGAGAGCATACAAAAAGTTTTTGTAGATCCCTTAACAAGAATGTATGACACTATCCACAAAATTCAAACGAAATTAGATTAAAATTGATGTGTCATTAAGAGCTTACACTAAGAAATTTCTTGTCCACTGTCGGATAACTGCACATGAAGCACTGAATTTAATTTACAATTTACAATTTACAAAAAGGAATTACAATATTTTTAGAGAAAGCGAACTGGTCCTATGGAAAAAAAGAACCAGAGAATTTTAATGAGTTTCTAAAAGTAATGCTATCACTTTGTGACTCGATTGACAGTAGACTTGGTTGCATTTCCATTGACAGACGATTTCAAACAGAAACGGCACGACACGTCATTTGTCGTCTGGCGCATAAACTTATACAATAATGTGTACCAATCAGTATCAATTATTATAGTCGCTTCCAGAGAAGAATTATTTTATCTACTGGACGCAGCAAGAGTTCTTTTGTCCGTTCTTGAGCTTCAGTCGAGACTTTGGACGATACTTTTCCAAATAGGCCAGTTGCTTGGCGTTGATAGCACCTCGCCTCTTTCTAGAAACGAGAAAGTAAACAGTGAGTTTAAGATTCTGTATAAATTGAATTCAATCGACGTTATATAATTGTAATTTGTTTCCTCGAACAAAAAAAATACACAAAGGTTAAAAAAAAATAGTTCCTGAATATAATGATCTGGCAATTTTAGTAAATTGAGAGCATTCAATTTCAAATTCAAGCATTTGTAAATGATTACAGGAAGTTGTAAGGTCTCTGATATGAAAGTGAGTGAAAATTGAATTTATTTTTGAAATGAGGTTTGAATTCAATTCTTAGGTTTTGTTAGTTTTGTTTCTATTCTCGTGGGATTACTTACTCTCTGATTAAAGCAACTGCGTCTTCATACTTGAGACCAAGCTCGATCAGAGCAAGAGCAACTAGTACAGGTGCTCTTCCAAGTCCTGCTACACAGTGGACAGCGACGCATGCATCAGGTGATTCGCGGAATCGATTTTTCAATAGTTCAAACCAGTCGTCTACTACCTGTTAATTATAATCTTTTTGCATTATCTATATTTGCTGTTTCAAAACACTGCTAAATAAGAGTTTATCTCATAAATCCTGAGCTATAAACCTAATTTTCTACTGCTTTACTTTCGTTTTCAAAATTAAAGAGTAGCTCAAAATATATTAGTACTACAAAAATAGGATTTCAGAGGTAATTAAATTTATTTGTATCACCTGGATAAAAAAAATGTATCTGTATAATTTTATTTTTTTTAAAAGAAATTGATATTTTTTACAGAATTACTATATTATTATTATTATCAAGATAAAATGTAACTTGTGAGGTAACTTCTGAATTTAGATATATTTACCTCATTTGGTGGAAAAGTGCCATCATCGAAAACCAAGTCGATGACGTCGATGCCTTCTTGTCTGAGTTCGTCGACTTTGTACGTTGGTTCACAAACTCTTACTACTTCTTTTACATTGTGCCTCTTCAGTTCCTGAAAAAAAGAATATGCATTTAAATATATTTTAAAAATAGTAAAACTTAATGAGAAAATAAATATTTAAGTTCTCTACAGTTTTTTAGTCAACTTTCTATGCAGACTTCACAAAGCTTAAGAATAGGTTTAGATTAAAAATCATTACAACATATAATTTTAAAAATGTTCTAAATATTTTAAAAATGTAGATAGCCTCCCTAATTTGGCACTAAAGATTTTTAACCAAAATTTAAATAATTTGGATCGTCTGTGAAGCCTGTAAATTGACTTAAAGAACAACAAAAATATAAAAAAAAAAAAAAAAAAACAATGAGCTCACTTGAATAAAAGTATGGATGCTTTGATCGCTGGGTCTATCAGTGATGAGGAACTTCATGTTTTTGAATTCAATTTCGGCTGGTGCCAGTCTGATGTCTTTGTACGTCATGATGCTCATTTCCTTCTTGGCAACAAGAGGAAAATTACACCCGTCTCTTAACTCTTGTTTTCTCTTTCTTCCCTACAAAAATGTTAAATCACTCCCTTTTGAATCTCTTCTAAAACTCAAGACAACCACTCTTTATGAAGCAACAAAGGCTGGGTTCGTCGATTTAACTCATAGGTTTCAGTCTTATAATGTTGTTTCTTATTTAACAAACTAAATACTCGTTATTTTTATACAGAGGACAGAACAATGGGTTTACATGTAAACCTTAGGGAGGGTGGTTAGGGTGCGAATCTCGCTGAAAGGGTGCGAACTACGTTACATTAGGCGTTGCTGATATGCGCTTTGTTTTCACTCAGGGATTTTTTGACTACTGGGAAGATTATCTGAAACAAATAAAAAATTCACAATTTACATACCAGCTTTTGAATACATCAAACCAAATCAATTTAAAAAAATAAAGAAGCCCAAGAGATTTTTAAAAAATTGCGATTATTCAACTTATGCAGCAGAAAAATAATTATCCTTTTTAGGCTTAGAAATAGTATTAAAATTGCCGTTTTTGGCTAATGTAAGAAAATATAGCCAGAAACAATATTTAGAGATCCAACTGTGACATTTTTTTTAGAATTTTCTAATCTTTCGTTTTTTTTAAATAATTCTTAAAGATTACCTAAAACGGATCGAAAATATACCTTTAATTTTACAGAAAAAAAAAAAAAAGAAAAATTGGGGAAATAAGCTAATTCTAATTATGGACATCTTTAAAATTACTAAATAAATGTACATACAAGTAGTAATATAAAAAATGGAGTATTTGATGCTATTTTTACGAGAAAAAAATTATTAAAAGCTATGGAAATTAGAATTTTTGTGAAGAGTAGGTGGTATAAAGGATTTTTGAAAAAGGTGAGCGCTAGACTCACCTATTTGGCACTGGGTGCTCCCAGATAAGGTGCGCTCAGTAACTACAATGCCTGCATATGATAGGGTAAATTAACAATTGCATCTAATAAATTCTTCTATTTCTTGTATGATGACTAGCTGATGATTTCTGGCTTTCAGGTGATATTCTAGATATCTCTAATATCTTTCCCCTCTTAATAAAGATGGTCTGCTGCTTCTTGTTCTTACTTCAGTGTGTATCTTTGTAGTTTTGGGACGCTCAGGCGATCCTCTCTATTTGTGTTGAGCCTGACAATACTCTGCGCTATCCAGTTTAAACTCCATGTATGTAAGGATGCTCTCATCAGGAAGCTGTAATAAAAAAATTGCAAAAATTAGAATAAAATCACTTCAAAATGTAAAAAAAAAAATCTCTTAAATCTCAAATTTATTCACATAAATTTTGATACACTCCCATTAGGGGCTGACTAGTATCCCGAAGATATCTCGAAAATTCTTATGCAATGATACTAGACGGTATGGTTTGAGTTTTTCTTTGTTTTTTGTAATTCTATTATCCCGGAAAAAATAAATGAACGATTGCTCTAGTGAATTAGATTTTTTTGAATTTTTTTAAGAATTCGGATTCAGTATGTAGTTGTCTTTCTGAATTGGAATAATGTGTTTTAATCGAAAAGCACGGGTCAATCCTTCGCTTCTAAGAATATCTGGTTAAACTTACACTTTATAAATATCTTTTTAAGTCGCTAATAGTAATCATTTCGATTTTACGTTACCACGATGCAGCTGCCCTTAAACTTGCCAGAATTTCACGAGGCCAAGCAATAAATTTTCACGGCGCAATTAAGGATGTATTTTTAGATCTGCACAGGGATATTTTGGTCATGTTTACTCGAGGAAACAATTGTGGTCTGTCGACAGGAGTGTGCGAAAGCCAAGTTATCTAAATATTCTTAAGCCAATTTTCAAGCTTGCGTGCATTTCTTCAACGTGAGACAAGGGATTTCCACGTCTCATGTAAAACTCACTTCTTTGAAGTATTTCCTCAATAAACTACGTCTGGTTTTAAATCACTTCTGAAGTGATTTTGAAAAAAGAATTACATAAGAGGCTATTAGCAAAAAATCGCTGGGAAGATAATTTGCGGGTTATTTGGTTTAAAAAACGATTTTGTGAAATTGCAATTTGGAAAAAATGGTTAGATAGATTTCAGCTCGGATTTCAGGAAGAGATTTATTAATTTAATCTTGCTACCTTCCACTGATTTTAAAGAGTGGACTCTTGTACTGATGCCAAGACAAACAGCTGATTTGGTATCATGCTTAGAGTTTAAAGAGCTCCTTCCGTTATTCATCTAGCTACTCAACCCAACCCTCCCAAATTTTACCTTGTTCACATAGCCAATAACATAAAATAAATATAAAACTCAAATCTCAGGAGAAGTTAATCACATTTTCTATTCACAATTGAGATTTATCTCAGGATTAATAAATTTTTAACTCGATAAATATTTTCTTTCGGATAAATAAATAGGAAATAATTTGATGTTGCTTTCAAAAAGACCAATTTAAAAAACTGAGTATTAATTCGTCCAGATTTTCCGACGATTGGCATTACCGAGAAGGAAAAATTCCCCTTCCTCTTTCATATTCAGCCAATAAAATTTACAACATTTTTCTACTGGTCCTAAAAAGTTGGAGAATTAGCCACGGTTTTTAAAGAAACAAGTAGGAAGTTCAAGGTTCAGTGGAAATGTTTAAACGAGCAGAAGGCTATTTCAATTTAAACTTGTTGAGCATAATAATTGGCACAAATTATTCTCCATCAAGGGACTCACTTGACTTTTGAACGACTTTCTACATTTTTAAATACAATACCATACAGATTCTTATTAAAAAATTAGAAGGAAATTAAACTTCAAAAATTTCAAAAGAATTTCATCTGAAAAGCACTTGTGGTTTGATTACTCACTTTGTTTAAAGAGTCTCTCGAACCCTTCTGCTCGAAAACTCAAGTGTGTACAATAAACGAGAAAATTTCACCTCTGAAGGAAAAATAGAACCGTTAATTGAATCTGCTGAGTGGATAATGCGACTGATCGATTAATAATTGCCTCTCTTTCGCAGGTGCTTTCGAGTTTTATACACTAAGGTCACTTGGAACGTGTCAGATTCTCTATATTTTGCTTATGATTGTGAACAAATAAGCAATGGCGCAGCCAGCTTTTCAAGACGGGGAAAAGAGAGGGGGGAATTTAACTCGAGAATAAATTGCGTATACTGTCTACATAGCAGAATCTTGTATAAAAATAAATTTTAATAAAGTAGCCTCCTATTCATATAGCTACCTACTAAATTCCTTTCGATTAAGATTAATTAAACTCGAACTCTTCTTTCTTGATTTTTTAAAAGAATATTGTTTTTTTAATACTTAGAACTACAAAATCGTTGGGATTAAATTCAGTATTTGTTTGAGTTTTTTTTAATTCGTTTGAATTATCAATTTAGCTTGAAACCATCAGAGGAATTTTACTAAATTTAAGGCAAACCAATTTTAAAGTTTTTGTCAAGCTGATCAAAGTACTAAATCAAATTTTTTTCCTAAAAAGATAAACTATAGGTATTCATTTTTTTGGATATCTATCTACATAATATAAAATTGGCGTCAAAGTGTCGGACGCAGATGATTCGTCAAGTGTCCATCGCCGCAGATGATGAGTGGTAAAAGTGTGACTGTCTGAACGAGAATAACTGAATTGATTGGCAGCGGATGCCACGCGCTTCTCCTGTCCGCGAAAATTTTCAAGGTCAAATCAGTCGAAGTGTCGATCACATGTAAAAAATTACGTAAGACACATTCGCTTCGTCAGGAAACATATCACTTTTCACTCAATCAACAGAAAATGATTCGCAGATTTATTTCGTGAGGTTTTCATTTCTGCTGATGATTGCTTTTTCATATCTAATGTTCTGTGGATCTTAAGATTAGAAATTACATATGGTTTTTGAATCCTCGGAAGCTTGAGAGTTAATGGGAGATCAATGAACTCGTAAAATCAGAAAATTAATGGAAATTGGTCTATAAAAGGTCCCTGAAGATGCAGTTATGTTATAGCATCTTCCCTCGTCTCGATCCTTAAAATGTGGGTTCTAATGGCTTGAACAAGAATATCGTGAACATAAACTGAATTTTGCACCCTCAAGAATACGGCTTTACTTTAGAGGTCTGTCGTCAAGGAGACAGGGAATTTAATGAACCTTCAGTTCATATAAAGAAACGTATTGTCTGGAAAATTGATAAAATATATTAGACTTTTTTTTCATAACGATTCAAAAGAAAAAAAGATCCTTTTGGGGAGCGGAATAGAAATTGACCGATTAGTGCAACGAGTTTAATTTTACCTTAATGTTTTTTATTTTTTTACCTAATTTCACCTATTTTATGTCACTTAAATTTTAATTATAAAAAAAAATACTTAATAATATGTACTAAAGAAAGAATAGAACAAATTAAATATTTTCTGATTAAATCGCGAGACAAATTAATCACATAGAACACTTTTGTGGTTATAGGAAAATGAAGCCTTTCAATTATGTACTTTGCCTACGCATTAGAAACGCTATTTCGTTATCATAGTGCAGATTACGTCAAGTCTGACGTTCGTATCACGCAAGTCTTCTACGTCATGTCCTTCTGATAGCCATTCAGTTTTTTTGTTAACGATCTTATAGAACAAGGCAGTAAACATTTGTATATTTCCTTTCAAATCGATTTCTATAATGTCATATACATATATATGAAAGGAAAACATATATACTTTTTCACAAGCTAGGATATGTATTGCAACTTAAAAAAATTTCAGATTTTTCATCTCAATTATTAAAACCGAGATTAAAACGAATTTTGAATTAAGTTTTATTTCTGCATTAAATTTTATTTCTACATAAAGTTTTATTTAATGCATTTTCTCGGCTTAATATTAATTTAAAAGACTCTCTTCAGAACTTTTCCCTATCATGAATATGCTAAGTATATACATACTAGTAAAATTAAATTTTTATCTGAATATTACACCCAGAAAAAAAGTTTGTTTGAATCAAATAAACGTATATTTGATATACAGCCAAATAAAAAATATCTTTGAATTAAATAAAATTTATTTGATTCAAAGAAATTTTTTTTTTGAATTCAATAAAAAATATCTTTGAATCAAATAAATTTTATTTAATTCAAATATATTTTTTATTTGGCTGTATATCAAATATATGTTTATTTGATTAAAAAAATTTTTTCTCTGGGTGTAGTTATGTCAGAAATTTCGTCAATTTTGATAAACAGACTAGACAAACTATGTACACCTGTTGCATTTTGTCAACACGTATATTGTATATGTATACATAATAACAGAAGATATATGGCTCAACCTTACGTCAAACAACACGTGTAATGTTAAAACAAGTTCATTATAATTTTTAAATTACAGATATTTATCATTCAAAAATCATAAAAAATTTGAAATTAGATAACTGGCATTTTCTTCACACACCTGCAATTTTTTCTATAAAACCTGATAATATCAAAGGTATTATACTTTGATATACTTTCAACATTTCTTTTCTGTTATGTCACTAATCAACGTTACTTAAGGGCCACTTAAATTGTTTAATTTCATTAACTCTATCTTATTTCAGTGATTACACAAATAATGATTTACTACACTTTTAAATAATACACAATTGCCAGTATTCCAACACAAATAAATTTGATATCTAACTTCGAAGAGACATTTTTGAAAAATTTGCAGAAAACTAAATATGAGAGAAGTTATTGCATTAAAAATCTAATCGACAAACAATTAACAAAATATCCTTGAATAGCAGGTGCGATAGACAATAAATCATTTTTAATAATAAATAATGGAGGAGTGTGATAAATGTTTGCTCTTGTGTCGTTCAGTAGCAAGCACATAAATAATTGTGTTCACCTTATCAACTTACAATTGTACACACTGTAGCAGCCGATTTTCGTTTATCTCACGATTGAAAAGTAAATCTTGTCTCAAGCACTTTCTTGATATAAAGTATATGTACATATAAACATTTCATGATTAAACCTGAATAAACCAGATAGGCTTTGCAGAATTTGCCAAATTTACAATGTTTGTTAAATAACTTTCTCTTTGTCTACCTACAAAAACATGATCACCTATAACGTTTATGCATTAGAAGTATATTTTTGTGGTTTAAGGAAATTTCAATAGAAATCCTATACAGATTTAATGGCAGTCGATTCAGAGAAGATATAATTAATTTCATATTTCCCCTCGTAATACTTCACCCTTTGGATTATAATTAACATAAACGATCTGAAGAAGCATTTGTGGCACGTCTATTGTAATAACGAGGATTTATTGTTTACTTGCGTTTGCGTTAGGGAAAAATGTCAAGAATATGAATAATTGTGATTATTGCGTCTATTATATTCGGAACTCTTATTTACATATTTGCTAAGATAAGAAGGTGTTCAGTTGGAATTTAATTTATAAGTGTAAGGTTTTAATCTGAAAATATTCTCTTAAATATTATCATCTTAATAAATCTGAATAAACAGCAGAAGAAAATTTCAGTCGAATTTCAATTTTGTACCAATTTGACTAAAATAATTCAAAATAAAAGGGATTATATTTAATTAAATTAATTTTCCAAAAGAATATTTATAAATTAAAGAAAAATGCCAGAGAGTACAGCTTTGACAGCTTTTATATACCGAACTGAAATTCTAACTGAACTTGTATGAATGACAATTTGCCAACCTTGAGTAAAATTAAAGTCGCAATAATAATCATGAAGTGATAAAAAGACGCAGAAATCATAAATAAATAGTTATTCTTGCACTGCACATAAGACAAACATTTTCAATAAACAAATTCTAAACAAATAAATTTAAAACGCAGTATTTTTCAATTTAAAAACTGAGATAAAAGATGAAATAATCTAGAATCCAAAAGTTTTTTTTCTCAGTTTCTAGTATTTACAAAAAATCTATTTTTAACAAAAGTGAAGAAATTAAAATGAGATTCTGCTTCCTTTCGCACGTTTTTAAAGTAGGATAGACATGATTATAATTCAAGGTCAGGGAACCAGTTTAGCTATTCATGACAGTTTTATAGATTTTTTTAAATGATTATAAAGACCTATTATCCAGTCTAAAATAGAATCCGTGGTCCTGTCTAGACGCTTATTTTTCTATCAAGGACGAAAGGATCGCTGAAATACATAACCTAGAGTAACCTTGTGTGTTGGAAGGTATAACGAGTTTTTCGATTGGGGTAGTCGTAGGTCATGTACAAAGCTTTTATTCACGAATTTAAGCCAGACAGAATCAAAAAGGGGGATGAAAAGGTGGCATGTAGGTTTGCCATTCCCAGAAACCATTTCAAAATGACGAATATGAGCCTCTATTCTATTTTACTTCTTTTTTCCTTCCAACTCTACGCGCGCAATAATAAATGCGTAGTTTTACTGTAAACTATATCTATTATTACGAGCGTAAAGTTGACGAAACTAATTTTGTTCTTATGGTAATTACCACATACCCTTAATGGCATTTAGTCGATTGTGACAAAAAAGAAAATTTTTGACAATTATATTCCTGGATATTATTTGTACATATTATTACTACATATTAGGTATGGTACATTGGTCTGCTTCTAGACTTCTAGTGCTTTGCAAAATTACAAATTTTAAAATTAATTCTCAATTAAATATCACAATTGACTCTGGAAAATACTCCGTCAAAGCAATAATTGAGAACTGTTTTGTTATTAATTTAATTGATTCAAAGATTGTCATTTTTCCTGGTTATTTTTATCTTGGAAAATTTCTTTTACTTCCTTATTGTTAAAATTAAGTCATTATCAATTGGCAAGAGTAAAATTTATACATATCTCAGATTTGTCAACATTGTTGATAGTGCAATTACATAAAAATATCATTTTTGAATAACTTTCGTTAATTATCTTCTTATTATATAATATCTTATCACACATATGATCAAATTTGAAGATGTGGAGATGTTTATTTACAAGTTGTTATTCTAATTTAAATCGCTCATGAAAACAGTGAAATTATATTAAACAAATCTTTTCAGTTAACGATGCAATTAACTTTAAAACCCTATTCAAAATTCAAAAATTTCTTTATTTCTAGTTTCTAAGTCGAATTTACTTATTTTTAAAAGAAAAAAATGTCCTATTTCCTTCCAAGTTTTAAACTTATTAAACATCTTCGAATGCAGAATAATTTTCAAAATATTTGGAGTATATCCAACATAAAAAAAAAATAAAAAAAAGTTTAGTTGAGTTAAGTGTAAATTTTTTGAACAAAGAGATCTATTTTGTTTCAAGCTTAACATACAGACAGACACACAGATAGACAGACAGACATACACATTCGTAAAAACCGGGCTCAGATGGTCTCAAAACGTAGACATTTGACAAAAACGATGAGATCAAATTTTATACAAAATCTAGAACCTTCTCTGATGATAATGTAAAAAAGTATAGAACTCGCATATTTTCAAGATGAATGATCAACCAACTTATAAACCAAAATACCTCAATCTCATATGTGACTATGGACCGTTTTCAGGAGTCAATCACGTTCCTAGATCGTGAATATACCACCAACACAAAAATGACACATGCACACCACACAAAGTAAACAAACACTTGTTAGCAAGAAAAAAGAAAACGTTTTAAGAAGTCACATCTTACAAGTGTCTCGAAGTGCACTGGGTCGTTGTCACAAGAAAAGTCACTTGTAGTTGACCCGGTGATAAGGTTCAGAATCAAGTTTTCAGTAAAACTAAATTTATTCCCAATTTTCTGCAAAATCTGGAATATATTCTATATTTTTCACCATTAGAGAAGGTGGATTAGAATTAAAATAGTTGAAGACTGCTCGAGAAGTTGAGACGATTGAGTGACGACTCTGGGATTCCAGATCGACTCGAGAGGTCGAATGACTTTCTTTCATAGAGGAAAAAATCCCGGTTAGTCACGAGGGGGAGGAAGGCGCGGAATGGAAGTCGAAACAAATCGTGTTCTCGACGTGATGGCCGCATCGAAACTGGGCCAGCGGTAGCGACCAGATGAAAATAGCACGGCGTCGAGACGATCCCCCCCCCTTCCACCCACTCACCTACCATCAACCCAACCCCAACTCCCTCCCACACCCGGTGTTGATCCTAAGCATTGCGCTCCAATCATCAACTCGCGGTCTTACATGACGTCATAAAACTCTTTTGCGGTAACAAGTCAGCTTTTTTGAAATATGGTGTAACCCTGATGAAAACTGTATATTAAAAATTGTTCAAGATTTTAAGAAATTTTAAATCAATTCGGGGTGGTTATTCGAAGCTTTGGAGGGAGAAAACCTTCTGGTTTCTGCAGGAAGTCAATTAAATTCACAAATTGAACTCAAAATTAACAATTGAATAATGAAAAATTCAGAATTTGCATTTTAGGGGTGTTGAATCCAAATTCTAATTTCAAAATTCGATTTCTTCATCTTATTTAACAAAAAAAGTATGTAATTAGATTTTTTCGTTGTGTAAAGGTACCTTTACCTTAAACCTTCTGTAAAGATACCTTAAACATTATTTTGCTCTATAGTGTTATTTACAATATTTGTTGAGTAAAATGAAGAAATAGAACTTTGAAGCCAAAACTTAAACCGAATCCGATTTCCCTTGTAGTTCAAACCTCAGCATATAAATTTCGCCCCTAAAACTATTTTCCAGAAAACGTGACGGAATAAAAAGAGAGAAACAAATTTATAGATCATTTTGTCAACCCTCTGCTATATATAATCGAATTAAGTATCAAGGTAATGGAATTTATCCATAAATATTCTACAAAAAACTCTTACTATAATTATCTGGAATCAGGATTTAAGGAACTTGTCTCAAAAATAGATATTTCTATAAATGTTTTTATCTCGTTTCAGTTTTTAGTTTTATTTTCCAGAAAAATCCGAGGAAAAACCAACTGAGGATCAATTTCTCAAAACATATCCTATATCAAATATGGAAACAAGCTCTGATACTGCCTTTCATGTTTAGATTGGATTTCTAGATGGATTCTTCGGCACGTGGCAGTGAATTATGCTATCCTACAATTACTGACGATCACGAAGTATCTATCTCTAACTCTAACAGAAGGTCAAGGTTTCTGAAGTATCAGATGGCAGTTAATAGTTGAAGGTAAGGTAAGAAAATGCAAGACTCTTCTCTTTTCTTCGATTAAATAAAGACTGTGAACCTTTAACAACTTTAATGGGACTTTAGAACAACCTCGTTATTCAATTTATTTAATTATAAACTGAACGTGTTTTTGAGCTCCAGACAAGTTTCTTTTCACTAATTACTAATTTTCTTTAATATTAAGCTTCCTGAAGTTGAATTCCAAACGAGAAAACTTTCCTGCATTATGCAACATGTTTAATAAAAAAAAGGGGTGTGAATTTTTTCCAATAATCAATGAATTCGTAAACACTGGAGGAGGAAATCGATTTCTTTTAAAATAAACGCAAGGACTTGTGGGATTGCACACTTAGCCGGAAGCAAAAGAATGTTTATAAGCGGAAAAAATGAGAAGGAGGAGGGGGAGACAGGAATTTTCTCCCATTCGATCGATCACTGCCACTCATAACAATTCATAAAGTTCATTACTTTTGTCTCACTGGCCATAAAACGATATAGAAATGCAGAAAGAGATCAGCTTATTATATTAACGCCCTCACAATCGATTTTCGCATTTGCAAAATAATATATTATAAATATACAAAAAATGGTAAATAATATGTAAAAAAAAAAAAAAAAAAACTTTACCCTCTATAAAGTTAAAGTTAAAACTTTACACGAAAGAATAATTACGAGAGAAATCGAAAGTATATTGAACTTGGCAAATCGTTGGGCATTTTCCAGAGTTTTAATAAAAATGTTGTACGAGACAAGAGTGAAAGATAAGAAGAGTTGAGGTCAAGAGGTGACAAGTACTTCTATTGAACGCATATTTTTCGCTGAGCGTTCATTGATCAATTCCTCTCACGATTTATCAAGAATAAAAATATATAGCGTACGTTTTTTTTCAGATTCACTGGAGAGAAGGCCTTGAATTTATTTTTGTCATTTTGATAACGTGACAATAGCTCTATGATGACATTTGACTTTGATTCCGGGTGTATATATTCTTTTAAATACAAACTTTGGTAACCGAGAATGTCAAAGAAACAAAATCACGGAAACTATTCGCGGAAGTGTTTGACATTTCATGTCGCAAGAAAGTTGAAGTAAACGGAATAAAAAAAGTTTTGTTAAAAGCTTCTTTCCCCTTGAAAGAAAAAATGTTGTGTCCTGTCACGAGGATGCATTTCATGTAATGTACAAAACGCACGTGCACAAATTCACTCTTCAAATGCAATTTGCATCTTTTAATAACTTTCCCTTTTGTTTTATAAATATAACTTTCTATACGTTTTCTCAAACAAAAGTATATTTTATCTTTAGCTAAAATTAGAAAATTAACTATAAAATTAGAAGAGTGTGTTTTAAAGAGTGTACTTCCAAAATCGCGTTACCTCCGATTTCGTTGAATCACGGTGAAAATTGGCGCGAATGACATTTTCATGGCCAACATTCAAAAACTTGATTTTAACGAAAATTGAGTCAAAATACTCAAAATATTCAAAGGAACGTAAATTTGAACCCAATCAATTGATAATTTATTCTACTTACAGGATTGTTCATTATAAATTTGAGATTCTGAGTTGAGAACTTGTTAAAAAGTGTAACTCACCTGAAACATAAAAAATACATGTATTATAGCCGTATAGGATATTTAAAATTTTGATTAAATATTTCCAAAATTAATACGTATAAGTAAAAAAAAAAAATCGATATTAAACGAAAGACTCTTTTCAGAATTGCATGTTCTTACTTAGAATTGCACAAGATTGCATAAATTTCCTGGCATTAACATGATCGATCGAGTGCAAGTACATACACTAAATCATCCTATAAAAAATTATGCATTCTCTAATTCTATGTAAGTTTCAGATGGAAAACCACTCGGCTGGGGGGTCAGGAACAATGAACTTGCTATATGTATATAAATATAACAATTTTCATCGTCGCACTTCATTTTATACTCGATAAAAATAATTAAATTCCAAAGAAATAAAAAAAACTCCCATTAATTGAGTCATGTACTTTTTTTTGCTTAGAGTTGAATTAATTTAGCCAAATATTTCTATGGTATTATAGGCATAATTCAATTATTTCATTCTCGTACATTCTAGATTCATGACCCAGTTTTCCGCAAAGGCGTGGCGTAGTAGGAAAACTAATGTCACCTCTCGTATTTCGCTAATGAACTTTGAAACGCACACCCATTTTACAATTAGTGAATTCCTTGAATGAGAATCGGCAAATCTATCAATAATAATGTATTTTCATATTTTTCTTTGGAAATTGTGAAAACTTTCAGACGACAAAAGACATGTATAAAAAAAAACTAATGTAGCTTTTACTGAAGTAAACAAAAATTGTTTACTCTATATTTTTGAAATTGTATTAATTAATATGCAATTTTTCTATGTACATAAGATAAAGAATAGCTATGGGTGTAATTGTCGATTTATTTGAAATATAGCCTTGGACTATAGTGCCCTGATTTGACAATAAATAATTCACAATATAATCAATATAATAAACGGCACCCTCTCTAACTCCATTGATTTTTAAATTGTATTTTTTATTGTATTCGTCACTCGGAAATATTCGAACTTGTATATTGCTTATCAAAGGAAGTACGTTGCACAATACATCCAATTAGCTAAACGGTCCAATTAAAATTGAATAAAACAGAAGAAAATGAGAAAACAGTACACCATGCAAATTTGATTAAGACTTCGAGAAATTGCATAACTCGATTTTTCTTGTCAAATTCGCTCTTTAATCTGTTTTGTAAAGTCTTGCAAATGAAAACCACAAGAGAGGTAAATTTTCCTAACGGATTTATTTCCTTTCTTGTTGGAGTCAGACTGTCAGAGAATCATAATTCAGTGTCAAGATTCCCAGCATGGTCGCAGGAACGCACTTTCAGATCGAACGAGACCGAACGCGCGCTTCCGCGCGCGGGTTGACTTTATTTTTAATTTAAGCGATTTTGTACAATATAAAGATTTAAAATTTCCCGCGTCGCCCGCGATTATCGATATACAACGCGTCACGAATTGTATTGACCAATAAGGAATCGGGTCCACGCATTTCAGCGTTACACTTTTCGATATTCGATACGTATGATCTTTTTAGAATAGGATTAGGTCAGGTCAGCTCTAAAAACTGCCCATATTTTCCCATGCAGAGTGCAAGCTTAGGAGGAAAACTGAAAAATACGAGTGGAATTTATGAGAAAAGTGCAAAGCAACAAGATTTGACCATCTTAAAGGAATTCAAGATATTTTAAATGTTTTTGAGGAATTTTTAATTTTAAGAATTTACTAAGAATTTCACGGGATCAAAATAAATATTTTGATTAACTATCCCGAAAAGTTTTTTCAATCCACAAATGACAGAGAATTATCATAAAATTCTAATTCAATAATTTTTCAGAAGATTTAAATGCATCAATTGAAAAAAGATGACAAATATCCAAAATAGATGAACAAATTCAAAATAGGTGAAAAAGGGTAAATAGGGGACGACCTGTGATGGCTATAAATTTATCAATGGCCTTAAAACGATATCCCCTAAAATTTTCCATAATAAAATTCACCCACATTTCCAAATTTATGCTCACACCAAAAATAATTACACAAAATCTTTAGAGATAGCTCGACCTGTTGCACATGTCAAAGAATGTGTGCAATGTTCATTCATTCTTTTTTAATAATTTCTAAGTCATACACACGTCAAGCACAGTAGAGAGGGAAGAACCTTGAGAGGTGCGTTCATGGAAATGAGATGGGGAGTGTGTCTCTGTGATTACACGATTATATGATTGTCTGATATCCCGTGACGTCACGGGCACAGGATGAAACATTGGAAACATTGATCGTGGGCGTTGGGGTCGCGCGGACTTTCCTCGTGACGTCACTGCGAGGTCACGACGCGCCGACGCGCCCCTTTTTCCGGGGGCAGGCGGTCGGTACGCTGACCTCTTCGTCGCGGGTTGGTAGCTCTGGTTGAGCCACACTGTTCGTCGCCTAGCGGCACTGGATATGGATTTCCACGATGGAGTCTCGTTCCCCTGCATTTTCCAGACAACCAGGGGTTGAACGATCCTGCTTGGGCCATCGAACCGCGAGGGAACTTTGGGCCACGTTTGCACTGAATTCTTCTCTCATAATTAACGATAAAAATATTATTGACCAATCAGAAAGTAACTTCCCCGAGAATTTCGAAAATATTGATTTTTTGAGATTTGAAATCTGAAAATTCAGTTGAAATTCAAAGTGAAGAATAAGTGGAAGGAGTTAAAAAGGTTTTGGTAATTTTTAAGTGAAAATATGGTCCTTGATCAATATTTGTTAAGTTTTCTTGACGAGAGGCTTGAACTGTTGGGAAGATAAAAAAAAAATAACTCGCACTGTTCTATAAAGTTATTAAATATTAAATTCCCAATTTTCGATCAGAATTATGAAAGAAAGTAGTTTCGATAAGTCTACAGAAAAAACTAAAGAAACAATATTGCTTCTACGAAGCAAGTTTTTACTCTTCTTCACTTCTTCAAATACTTATTGAATTTCAAAGAAAAAGCGTAATTTCCCAAATAATATTGGAATTTCCCAGACATTTTACGCCACAAAATAACGTTGAATCGACTCGTCCTTTAAGGGTGACCTACTTCTTCTAAATCTTATTATATATAAATTAAATCTGACTAAAATTGAGACTAAAATCTTTGCCAAACTTCAGAGTGTTATACAAACCTAATAGGGAAAGGTATAATAATTATATCCATTCCACGTTTTCAAATTTAAATTGCATTCCTCCTGGTAGCAGATTATATTTCTGTTTTCAATTCTAATTTACTTTGATGCAGAAATTTATCAACGTTAGGACAAAGTGAGGATAACAAGCACAAGCTGTATCTATAAAGCGAACGTGAGCCTAGTAAAGATATATTTTACGTTTAAAATAAAGATTACATAATTTGTTATAGAGAAGAAATAAGGCATAATGAAAATAATAATCACGGCTATTTTATATAACCAAACGAACTAAATAAGGTCAGTAAAATGAAAATTAATTTTCATTAAAAAAAAAAGTTTGTACACGTCCGTTTTCATTTTTATTTTACCATTTCCTAAAGTTTCAACAATAAATATTCATTATCTCTGAAGAACCGAATTGCACATTTGGTAAGTTTCACACAACCATAAAAGAAAGAAAGTGCACTAAAAATTTTCGAATCCTTAAGTTTAAACAGAATTAACGGTTTGAAAATACAATTCCAATTTGAAGAAAAAGTGCCAATAAAAAGTTCTTTGGCGTAAAAGCCAGCCGCAATAAAAAGATTTTTTCGACCATATCCTGCAGGATGAAAACTCGCATGCGAGTTTCAAGTCAGATTTAACTTTGTAAGAACAGAAGTTCCATTCGTAGATTTTCTATTTATGTCTCAATAAACATTTTTTTTATCGCTCTTGCGTCAGGTAACTAAGTGTAGAGTAGAGTATACTTTAGACAGTGAGATACTGCAGCTTTGGCATGCTAACGTCAGGGATAATGAAAGCCATCACGGTAAGAGTCAGACCTCCGTGGAATCGATTTCCCATCTGGGTCAGTAGGTTATGACACGAATGGTGATAAGAGACTGACTGAAATAAAGGACCCAACTGATAATGGTGTATTTGCAAAAGCAGATGAGGTATAGTAGCAAGCTTAAGATATGAGCAAGTGAGTATTTGAGAGACAAATATTAGAACACCACAAGCAAGAAAATTGAGGATTAAAATTTAAACTCTTTGCAAACATGAAGCCTCACTTCCTAATTTCTATAACCACTTTGTAATCATTGTGAGAATCAAGCGAGCCGCTGAATCAAATCAAAATAAGAAGTTTTACTGATTCAGAGAAAATGTCTAAACAATGATCAGTAATTATCAGTAAAGATCAATTAAGAATTTAATGAAGTTGAATAAATTTAATTAAACCTATATCTAAAGAAAGAAAAGAACTCAATTGGAAGGGGGAGATCTAACAATTTTAGCAGAATGCTGAAACTAAGAAGGATATTATAGGTAGCTTCTTCTAGACTCTAGATTGATTAAGTGGTTGCTTTATACCTTGCACTCGCTTCAATTTGGTTCAAGTGCCTACTTTCGATTTCTCAACCTTGACAATTCGCTTTTTACATCAATTGTTCTGACCCAAATTGCTGAGGGTCTGTCTGAGCAGACACTGACGCCCAGTAAAAGTCACTGACTTCCTATCGAACCAGTTTGACCAGTCGCGAATCATTTTTCCCCCAACGAACCGAAGGGACTATAACCTCAAGTAGCCCACACCCTCTCCGAATTGATTATAGCTTAAAAAGCCTGTTGGGATAAAAGTGCATTGATTCTAATTTTTCTCAATTATTTTCAAGAAGAATGAACGAACATAGTTGAGTTTATCTCTGAAAGTAATCTAAAAAAAAAAGATTGAATTTCCTTCCATTTTTCTCTCCTAGTTCAACAAGTTCCTGATCGAGAATTTTATTTTACTGGGCATGAGCCAAGAAACCCGTTTCATGGTGTCTCCTTCAGCCTGAGGTTAAAGGACTGCAGAGTACTATTCATTGATGAATTTATCAATTTTCGAGCAAGGTCCTTCAACCACTTCTTTCAAAGAAGTTTGGGAACTCTTAACTAAAAAAAAAAAAAAATGCGAGGATTTTTCCTTGTATTAGCTTGTTCAGTTCTACCGAGAAACTAATTCGCAAAAGCATTTTTATTAATCCTGGGATTCATACTAACATTTTCAGTCCAGGAAGTAGCAGTTTGAACGAAGTATTATCACCAAGGCAATTTAATTTGCACTCTATATGAAACGTTGCAAAAAGATAAGTGTACAAAAATTAACAGGAGAGTAATAATTCTTCCAAGGAGCAAATCCAAAGAAAAAATACAAATAATAAAGGAAAAGCACAAAGATACTGTGATTAAAATTTGCGGATATTATTAAAAACGAGTAATTAAATTTTCTGGATATTTATCTGAAAAATTCATTCATTCAAATTTAACAAGAAAAGCTCAGAGCAAGTGGAATAATCGATGAAAATTGAAATAACTGTGCATTAAATTGTCTAGAGTAAATTTTATGTCAGTCAAGCCATCACTTATACGAGTTTAAAATGCAACTCGAAGCGGATCTTTCCACATCGATTCATCAATATTCATTCCTCTATATTAGGCTAGATCGCTATTCATACTCGACTAGAGTGCATAATGCAGTGGTCCAAAAATAGATGGCAGATTATATGGATTTAAAATTTCGAATTATTTTCTGAAAGTCTACTTTCGAAAAATTATGTACTAGAAGTTATGAACGTTCAAATAAATGAAATATTTTTTCCCAACCCTATTTTATCTATAAATATTACTCCAACTAAAAATAAAAAAATGCATCACAAGTTTCTTAGATACAGAATTATTTTCAATGTAAATAAATTAATATTTTAACACTGTTTCTAGTTTAAAATTCAATCAATACAAAAATTCGTTTTTTTGAATGTTCAGAACTTCAACCGAATGAATCATTCAGAAAATGATTCTGGCGACTGATTTCCCAGCTGGAAGAAATCAAATAAAAACCCAAGATTAATAAAAATCTAATTTAGATTCAGTTAAGAATAAAATGTATTTTATGTTAAGGCCATCTGAGACGGTTTTTTCGCAAGCTAAACGATTTTAGTCTGGCCTGGTGCTCTATAGAATTTTAGGTCACACTTCCTCTCGTTAATTACACTCACTCAACACAAAATCGATATTAGTTTAACTTCACAAAAAAGAAAAAAATAAAGTAAAGCCTTCCATGAAAATTCGTTCCAAGATATATTTTTTCTGCAACTGGAATTACAAAGTATCGAAACTTGAATAATCTTTTCTTTCAACGGAAAAATACTTAATTTAATAATCCGAGAAACATAATACAATAGGAGATATAAAAAAATACATCGAATGGAAAAAGAAGATAAATAATGAAAATATATACTCTTTAATATTGTATAATTTTCACGATTATTCAATCCGAAAGTTTAAAAATTTCTCAACCTACCTAAAAAAAGAAAAAAAAAAAAACGCTTTTGACAATGACTGAGACTGTCTTTCAGAATCCAATAGCCAAGATAGGCAAATTTAATCAAGTAAAGGAAATAAGAATCCGGTGAAAGCAACTCATTGTTAGAAATTGTTTTACAACAAGAAAAGAAGAAACAGAGAACTTTCAAGAGAATCAGGGTCGAAAACCCTGTAAAATTTAATAGCAGGTCAAGTAAGGGTTTCGCGTGTGCTCCCCGAGGGTTTGCTCAACAAAATGTAAGGAAGGCATTCAAAAAAAAAGGACAAACAAAGGAGTAAGACGAACGTAGAGACCACCCCAGTTGCTCCTCTTTTTGTCAGTGCTGTCTAGACTGGAGGGGTCGTGCTTTCAGAGGCTGCAGTCGACGACCTGAACGCCGATTCACGGACGTTGAATTAAAGGTGGATTCACAACGATCTGGGGTCTCTCTGACCCCTCAGCTTATCGCACGTGTCCACAAAGATTCTGATATAGCGAAACAAAGGCACACGAGGATTTGTGCATTAGTCGACAAACTTTCTTTAATTCTTAAGTTTATCTTCAAGCTGTAACACCAGGATTGAATTACCTCATAATGAGAGGATTTAATTCAAGAAACCTTGTTCTTCAAAAAAAAAAGAAAAAAATAGAGCAAAGGTCTTAATTAACTTAAAAAAAAAAATGTCAGCATCAGAATTTCAGAAATAGATATGAAATATTCGATTGAAAAAGAAATCCGGAGTTAAGCAGAGTTTCTCTATCGCATGATAGCCTTGAAAAGAGTTGAGGTCATTGAGTTGAGGGTCATTGTTCGCCAGGAAGTACGAATACTAAGAATAGCAAGAATCAATTTTAAACCTTGGGAGAAAATGAGGAGTTACTAAAATTAGAAACTTGAATATTATGCTTATTGTGTTATTAAGCTATTCAATTCGAAAATCTAATTTATGAAATAAGAATGAAGCGAAAGAAATTATCCCAAGGAAAATATATCAGTAAAGTAAATCTTCCAAATAAACAATTGTAGAGCAGTTTAATTTTTTAAGCTTCTATAATAGATTCTTATCAGTATTATATTCTAGGTTACGCGAGGCTTCATTAGCAGGTCAAGGCCCATTGGAAATAGACAAGGACAAGGAGGTAGACCTTTATTCCATATTTTCCAAGCATTGGAGAGTATACATAAAAAATCAGGGCTGTTATCGAGTATAAAAAACATGGAAATGGCAGTGAAGTCTGAAAAATGGCAAAGTTTTAAACCCAAAAAGAAATTTCTCGCAACGTATCCAATTACTTTTACAATTACTACCTTGTGAAAAGAACTGATGCAATTATTCTTTCCACAACCAGGATGGTACGTGCTTTCGACTAAAATAAAAGTTCCTCGTGATTGTATTGAAATCATAGATTGAAATGCTATATGAAGAGGAATGAACATAGACTTCCCAGTTTCAAATTACAGATTATAATTATTGTAAGATTGTTTCATCTTCACACCTAAGTATTTCCAAACAAAAATAAAACCAGAGAAGAGAAGTGGCTAATAAAACGAAAGCCGACGATTAAACTGGCTCGAGAGAATGAAACGATTAAAAAAAATTAATTTGTCTGATGTATAAAAATATGCGAATCAAAGATGTCTGTAAACAACCAGAGATCTCTTAAGAAAGTATAAACACTGGTCGTTTTTTTTTAAATGCAACTAAAATAAATCTCATCAGCTCATCTCATTGAATAAGATTTCAATTGTTCTTATCTGCTTATGAAATGACTGAAGATAATCAATAATCATGTTTTGATTTGTCTGAACAATTGAACGCGTGTGCCAACATCAAGGTGGTCTATGAAATGTATATTTCGAGATAAGTTTATCAAGTACTGTTTTGAGTAGGACACAATGTTCGATAAACTGATTCCATAACTAAGTTGGTGGTCGTCGCTTTCTGAAGTCCCTGTCAGGATTGTCTTACAGCGCATAGCTCCGGTTACGTTGTCTGAGAATAGAAGTGCATCGAACCTGCAGATTCGGAAAGAAGATACCTTTTTAAGTAAAAAAAAGAGACCCAATCAAGAATATTGTTCTACAATCAGAGGTTTAGCTAGCAATTCAGTATTCAGGTATACACTTAGTCATATACATTGTCCTTTACTTTACAGATGATCGTAATTTGGTTTTCCCCAAGTTTATTGCATTTCCCTTTCCTTCGATCACCTCGTCGCTAGGACCCAAGCTGAGTTTTCAGGTCAGTCAAGTCAGTCTGCGTCCGGTTTTCACTTTGTAAACTACAAAAATTATCTACTCAAAATGCACGCAAGCTTCCATAACTGGTGATCCCGACGTGATCTCGCGTAATTTTTTATTACGAATCTTGCGTAAAAAAAAGTGAGAAAGTTTGTGTGCAAGTGCAAGTGTGCAAGCTGTGCAAGTTAAAAAGTGAACTGATTAAAAGACTCAGTGAATCGCAGGCACAATCGTCCCTGACGATGTCCTGCGTCCACTCTGGTTGATTCGCCTTCCCTCTCAGGAATCCAAGGAATCCTGGCAACCAAAACTCAGAGTCCTATATTTTTCACTAAAACTAGGTCATTTCTATTTCGGAGAAATAGAAATTAGGGTAAATTGTTATTTTGGAAGATATGCATGCACCTCTTCTTCTGGCTTTAATTTCTCGTAATTTGGAGACAAGAAAGGAAAGAAAAGAAGAGATATCTGTTAGAGTTTCATCTTTCAGAATCCAACTCTTGGGTGTAAGCGAGCGTCTCGAAGATCATTCTAAGGTCTTAGATTTTATAGTCTGTCCACGTGTGTTCTAGGGTTACTATCACGACTAGACTGGTTGCTAGTACATAATACCCATCGAGGACAACTCAGCAGTTTACAAAGTATCCTGCAACACGTAAGCGCTACAGTAAAGAGTTTATGTCACTCTTGGTGTAACGTTACCTATATTGCATCCGGATATACGTGAGCAATGAGCTTTATCCTAGCAATTGATCTGCGAAGCTCACCCCCAGGACTACAAGACCACATGTCCGCTGGAAGTGATAAATCAAAGTATATTTGTATCGATTTAGCTCTGACGTTTCCCAGCGGAATGAACGTCAAGTGCAAGCGTAATTAAAGTCACGCAACACACGTGTGACTTTGGCCTGCACTCGTCAGGAAAAAGTCAAGGAAGAGGTTGAGATATCGTCATTTTGCTTCAGATAACGTCCCAGGCGACTAAATTATATATACACGTGTCTTATATAAATTCTATCAAATATGCCAAGTCAGATAGGTGTAAGAGAATAAAAAATACGACTTTTCGCAACACCTGGAAATGAATGACACTTTTTGCAAGTAGGGAAAGACATGAAATAGTAAACTTCAGATAAGACCCAGTGTAAAATTATGATGTCTTGCAGAGTAAAAATTATAGACGCTTGAGCAGAATTTCAAGGCTTTAAACTGTGTTTTCATAATATGGAGAAACTAATTTTGAAGGAAGTCTTGAAAGTAATTGCAAACAAATTTTATAATCGATAAATAAATTATATCCCGAAAGATTCAATTTCTACAATTCTATAGGAGTTTTTTTGCCATGGTCTATTTAATCTAAGACAATACGTAATCAAAATAAAAGTAAGCCAAAACCAAATGAAACTAGATCAATGAAAAGATTTAATACCTATCAGATTTTCTTCTGTTATGCAATTGACAGCGATTTACATAACAGGAAACGGTATTTAGCTGAATCCGGTGAACCGAGGTTTGAGAGTGGATCGCTGAGCATTAATAATATCGAATCGATTGAATTGCCTTTGATTAAGTGATATCAGTAGCTTCAATCAAGTCTTCAACATTCAATGTATAAAAGCGCCGACGGAAGCTTGTGTTAGATAAAAAATATATTAATTTCAAACTCTAAAATGTTATTCTTTAATTTTGAATTTTAAATAGTTTAATTTTTTAGATAACGTACACTCTAAAAAAATTCTATTGATAGTGAAATTATGTTCCTTTCAAAATGCATCCTTTGAAATTAAGCAGATTTCTTTTATCTGTCAACGGAATTATTTCACCGTTAAAAAACTCATCTTTTAAGTGCCAATTTTAATTAGAAAATCCTTTAACAGTAAAAGGAATCGTTTGACAGTCAATAAACTGTTTTTAGAGTGTAGAAACTTATCTATCAAATTCTTCATGAAAGACGATTAGATTACAAAAAATTGCTACATATTAGAGTTTACCCCTTTATTAATAACGTATGTATATTAAGTGAAATGTTTTTAGATGCAATTTTCCTAAATATTGCTACGCAATAATGGTTGGAAGTTTAGATGTTATTTCATAGCGATCACTTCATTACGAAAGCTAAATTATTCACAGATGCAAGCTATGCCAGTAATTAATCACATGATGACTTATATCCTTGCATTTACATAATAATACAAAATGCAAATATCATTCGTAAAAGCGAGAATTAGTTTTAATTTGGCATTCATTCTCCAAAAAAGATAATAAGTCAGAATTTTGATAATCTTTAAGAGGAAATGAAACAATTCAAACCATTTTCAATCGAAAAGAATATCTTGAATTTTTTTTTCTTGTGTGAAATATTTTTCTCTTTTTTAAAATAATCAGAATACTTTACAGAAACTGTTTTAAAGAAAAAATGAAGTCATAATTATCAAGAAGGAAGATTAGCGCAAAAAAATGAAGAATATTTCAGAATGACCTTAAAATCCATGAAGTATTTAACCTCCGAGTGATAACTGACTGTCAATGCCAAGTGAGCGACAAACGTTTATCGTTCTTTACAGGAAAAAAGCACAGATCTTGTTTAAACTTTAAAAAAAAATGTTTCAATATTTATTTTACTAAAAATTTCCTCCAATTGTGAAAAATTTCTGGAAACTATTTCAATTTCAAAATTGATACCCTTCAAAAGTGGTTTTTTAATCTTCCGAAAAGAAATATACACAATTCTATTTCCTACTTAGATTTTCCAAAGAATTTTCGAAAATTTCATATCTTTTTCAGTTTTTCAAAATCTACATTAACTCTGACTACGGAAAGTCTATATAAAGATTAATTCCAGTCAAACGGAGATAAACATTCAATGCCTACGATAGAGGAACAACAAAGTGACAAAAATAGACTCAATCGATAGAGAGAAGCGCTTCCTATTTCATATCCTGTTTCAATTTTAAATTGGATTTCATAAAAAATTCTCTTTCGCGTATCCTCGATAAATGGAGCAATAAATTTTGACCCACTTCCCTTTTGTAGGTGGAGAACAATATTCGAAGAACTTCAACGATGAAGGGAACTAGAACAAACAAATAGTGCACTTTCTAAACGTTGAACCAAATCCTAGAATACCATTTGAAACAAGAAAAATCCCTCAAAAATATGAGAGCCAAAACTGCACAAAAGATGCAAGGCCTAACAATTCAAATTTTTTCCTCGAACCGATTGACGTAATCCAATTGTCTATTTACTTAAATATAAAGTAAGAATTATTTTATTATGCTAAATAAATGCACAAAAGTCAGATTGACGTCAGACGCTAAAAAATACGTTTATCTTGGAGATATTTACTTAAATATTATTTTAAATAAGTTTTCATAAATAGATTGAGAAACAACAGCAGTAGAATAAAAGTTATCAGCTAAAGATTTTTCTTTTAGTAAAAAGACAATTCAAATTTACAATAATTTATAATAATATTAAATATTTTAAAAATTAAGTCGAATTAGGAGTTCTTTCAAACGAATTGAAGTCCTTAATTTGAATCTAGTCCTTAAATAGTTTATTCTACTTAATGGAAATTTAATTCTTCCTCCAACCTAATTATGTCCTAGTACATATGAAGCCAGGATTAACTCCAACGGGAAAACTAACGCCGTTTAAAGCAGCTCAAAGCGCCTTCGGCAGAGGGCATTGAACGCATTCGATATAGATATAACAAAATAACCTTGAGGCTAGAATCGGCAATGTTGGACGAGCTTGCCAAACCCAGTCGAATTCAGCCGAGAAAATTCTCTTCTCTCAAGTCCAAAATTCGTCTCTATTTCTTTTTATTTTGAACTAGAATCAGACTACTGGAATTCAGACTCTGGAATTCCCCAAGTTTTCCAACCCTAAGCCCGTAGAAATCCTTATAAACAGTCGAGAAGACTTCCGAGAAAGACAAAAAAATTTCGAAGGAATTTCCTTTTTGGAAGTGGATGAACACACGCTCAGTCCACTTCTATAAGAAGATCGATAGAGTCACCAAATAAGCGTAGAAAATTCCATCCCCCATAAAGTTCCGTTCTTTATTTCTCACGATAACTTTTAATTGATTACAGTCCATGGTATTTCAAACTATTTTGGTCGAAAATCGATCCCTTTAACTTGAATTTGTTCAAGGTTAAATTCAGACTGAAAGGAAAATCTGCAGCGTACCTGTAACGAATTAAAGTTTTTATTTTGTGTCCAAGAATATTTAAATACGTAGTTCAGAATAGCTTAAATAATACAAGAAATAATCTAGATTTAAGAATTTTGAGATGATTTTAAAAAAGAATAAGTTCTTTTAGTCCTAATCAGGTTATGATTTGAGCGAAGCACAACCTTTCTGGCTGAATGGACTTTGAATTTCGGATTCTCAAAAATTGGGTTCGTGTAGTAGAATTTAGAGCTATTTTAAAGCCCTCGGATGAATAACCTCGAAAGCTGAGGCTCCTTTCATCGAGACTCAAGATTGTCCGCCTTGCTTGGGGGTGAAACGAGGCATGCCACATTTTCACACTCCAAAGTGAAAATAGGCCAACCAGATTCGTGGCGCAGGGTAAAAGCAGACCAGACGCAAATCTTCAAAATTTATAGGAATTCTAAGTAGTATGATTCATTTCTTCAATTCTAATTTTTATTATTTTATAGAGCTTAAAAATTTGGAGCCATTGAATGAACAGCGAATTCAAAATTTAATTCTTCAATAAAGGAAAATTTATAATTTCAATTTACGTTTTAGTCAACAAATACTAGAACTAAGTATTTATTCATTCTGTAGGTGTTCTTGTGTTTTCTAAAGATGCACTGCTACCGAGCGAAAAAATATCTTGATTAGTACCCAGGAACACGAAAAGAATTAGAAAATTTGAATCGGTCTGAGGCTTTCGTGAATCGGCAATATTAAATAATAGGAAATTTCAAATTAATAATTTAGCAAGACAGTTTATTTAAAGATTTATGAATTTTATAATAAAATTAGTCAACTGTTGAATTTTTAAAAAACTGAAAATTTGGTATATGTAATATAACATAACCTAAAAAAAATTGGACACCGATTGAAACACATCATGCCGATTCAGGAAGGCGAATGCTGAATCCGCATTCTTAAAAAAATTGAAAAAATTCAATGGAACCGTTCAATCATTTTCGTTTTCCTGGGTAATTTCTTACCATTTTGCAATTATTATACCCATTCACTTTTGCACTGTATGATCTGCAATAAAGACTTTCAGCTCATCCAATCAAAGATCTATAAATCTATCTTTAAAAGAATGTTTATTATTTCATTTTAAACTTAGAATAAGTTCGTAAAATCATCTTTGCCTAGCTTTTTCTTTCGGAGCACCCGTAAAGGCTGACTGTCTTTTGTTCGAATTTTCACATTCTATGGTCAGATAGGAGAACAAGGGGAAAAAATCCTTGCCACGACAGACTTTTATCCAAACGTTGCGAGCATGACGTGGTGTACTTATGTTTAATGCAAAGAAGGATGCATTGCACTTGCTGGAGCAAGTCGTGTCATTGATGGCGCCTCTTGACGAGAAAGAAAAAGAATTCACAGGGAAAAAAATTGAGGGAGTAGAAAAGAACTGAAGAATAAGAATTAAAGAGCAATCGAAGAAAAGACAAAGTTATCCCCATCGAAAGTCCACGGGATGGGCTCTATGGGCGTGAAAGTCTGAGGGAGTCAGTATCAACAGACAAGAGTCACCGGATGTTAAAAGTGGAGCGGTGAAACTCAGAAATCCCGGACCGAATGGAGTTTGGGGAAAAGGGACAATATTTTCCCGAACAAACGAAAAGGGAAGATGAGCATACCTATATTGGTCGAAGTGGGTTCGTCGGCCTCGTCGACCCCTATAAAGTTATAGTATAGGACTATAGGCTATAATGTATCCTCGAACACGAACACTTTCCCTAAGTTGCTTGCAATTTTTTTAAAATTCGGAGATATTTTGACTGGTGTGTAAGTGTCTTCACATAAGAAATAACTTACTGTAATCGCCATACACATTGAATATAGCAGGAACGGTGGGGCGTTCGGTATTAAAAGACGAGAATCACAGCTCACTGAACAGCCAAAGACTCGCGCACAACCTCTAGCTACAACAGCCTGAGAGCAACTGACGGTTCACCCCACCCCGCACCCATCACCCCGTCACTGTTCACGGTTCGCGACATGTTCACGGGGTTCACGGTTCACAGTATTGGCTGGTATTCGCAAACATGGCGGCAAACGAACGATCCACTTGCGCATGGTCGAGCCTGATTGGCTCGTGTAAAATGCGCGCGAAATTTGAAATTATTTGAAATTAACACGTCCAATTTAATTAAAAAGAACAAAAACAAACTCTCATCAACAGTTATTAAAGGTTTATTTATTGTAAATACATTTTTGTTCGTGCTTAGCTCTCGAAACTTTGAAACTAAGTAAACAAGATTTGTTTCAAAATTTGTATTACTGCCTGTAAACAAAAGAGAACTTTTCTAATTGCTTGATGTGCAATAAACCATAGTAAAAATTTTTAATAGAATAATAGTAAAACGTTACTTGTTTCTCGACAAAGATTTACAAGTCTTGCATTTTAATCTTTAAATATGTAATTGGAAAGAGAACGTCACAATCGTATGATATGAAATTAAACCCTGCATCGAAAAAACAGCACTGATTGCAGTCGCACAAGATTTTTAGCATGTAAACATGAAAACAGATTAACTTTTAATATACGTAATATTTTACCTCTTAAAATATAATTTCCTTACGTACATTCTTTTTAATTGCCAAATGTCTTATATATATACACCTAACATTCTTGTAATTGAATCTTGTCTCTTTTATTTTTTATTTCTTTCCTAACTTTAAGGCATACTGAAATTTGTTTTTACACAAGTGTAACGTTACAATGGAATTATATTTTTGTGAGCTTGGTTTTCTTATGCGCAACTATTATCTCTGCGAATTTTCGTTTCAAAATTTAAACGATGGTTACCTCTTAATACTTTCTAATCTTTTTTTTTTTTTTTCTTTTCGTAAACTTTTTCCTTGATAACCGAATTTTCCATAATGAGACTTAAGATTAAAATTATTTTAAAGAAATGGATTATTCTGTTAAGAATGTTAACTTAACAAAAAAATTGTGATTTCAAAAATAATGATAATTCGCTTAGATATTACTTTCGCATTTGTCTATGAAGAATAGTTTCTTCACAATATCGACAATAATGTAATTGCAATATTTTGTTTCTCTTACAATATGGTCCCTATAAAAAATAGGTTACATCTATAAGCGATTTACAGTTTCTCGATAATTATCAATAATATGTACACAACATTTTCCTCATTACACAACTATTCCTATATTTAATACTTTTCACAATCTTTCGCTAAACTCTTTTCCATCTTTTCCTTAAAAGGAATATTACCGCGATCAAGATAATATTCACAAATAAAAGTAACTTGTATCTAACAATAATAAATTTCCTACAATAAAAAGTTGCATAATTTATACTTAATACAATTAAAACTAAGAATCTGGTTACAATTTCTACATGAGTAGTTAAGTAACGTCAAGGATAAAAGAGTACACTCGAGTCTCCCAAATCTCAACTTCCCAAATCTCAAGTTCTCCCAAATCTCAAGTCAAGTTTCTCTCAAATGTCAAGTCCGTCTTTCCGAAGAATCACCTGATAACCACTGCGCAGGCGTGCACGCATGCGCAGTGGGGCTGTTTGTGAAATTTGAGGACTTGACATTTGGGAGAACGTTGGCCAAAATTTCTTGACATTTGGGAGACTCGAGTGTAATAACAAAATAATTCGAAAAGGAGAACCGGCATTGCTTTCAATGAATTCGAAAGGTATTCACTATCGGTAAAGCTCGTAAAAAATATTTATTCGCGTAATCGAAATAACTCCATTCAAATTTTATTGCTTTCTTGTTTTAGTACGTAACTTGGAGTTTTAACTGCTTAGATGTTCTCCCTTTTATATAATATACATTTAAATTAAATAAACTAGATCCTAAAAAAAAAAAAGATGAATAAAAAACAATGATTCCTGGCAAAAACTATGATAAAAATATTTCGCTATCATATCGAAAGGTCTTACAACTATTTATTTACAATTTCAGTGTCATTTTATTAACATTGACGTTTCTCGACACTGGTTTGGAATCGAGATCTCAATGAGTTCTTTAAAGAAGAGCTATGATTCAATTTCAAATTTAAAACACAAAAATCAGCAAATTTAATCAGGAACTCATCAAATATTATTATAAATATCATTATCAAATATTACGTTTCATTTAAAAGAAAACGATTTGAAATAAATTCTTAAAGTTTCTCAAGATACGACTTTGAAATCTTATAAAAATTGCGCAGTTTTACTTTAGAGTTATCAATTTAATTTTTAAAGCTTTGTGTTCCTAACATTCAAATTGGAAATGTTCCAATTTGAACGTTAGAAACAAAAATTATGTACAACGTAACTAGATTTTCTTTTTAATATTGTTTCTAAATGACTAGCATTAGAATTGAATCAGAAAATAAAATCCGATACGATTAATTTTCAAAAAATAAGAAAACCATCGAAAACTTAGAGCTCAAAGAGATCTTCCTCCAATCGAGTTTGATTTGCCGTGCTAGCCATTTATTCACAGCACGTTTATTACTTCCTATCGCGATTTTTTAACGGACTGATTCAAATTTTCGCGTTTCAAGCGTATTTATCACAATGTACGTACGCATGCGAGGTACGCACTTCGAGTGCAAAGTATATTACATAAAAAAACGTCAATTGACAGCGTAAGGTCCGCAAGCTAAAGCGAAAGTACAAATATGGAAATCGAAAGTACTAAAGTGATTTAAAATATTTTACAAGTTTTAAAAAAGTTTCGAAATAGTTTTAAAACAGTTTTGAGATATGTATTTAGAGGTCGTACTTAGTCTAGATAATTTAAATTTCGGTCAGGACAATTCCAAAAATTAATCTTTTTTTTACCTGAGTGAGATAAAATAGTATCTTTTCGTTTCAAGTTTTTAAGACTATAAAGATTGAATAAAAGAAGCTTAAGGGTACAAAACTAGTAGATTTTCTTCCTGTTAATTAACTTTCGTAGCCAAACTGATATTTCAGACGAATGAAAATACAGACTTTCGTTGCATGGAAGCATTTTTCTTTTTTCAGAATGAGTAGCGATATTTACGAAGATAAGATAAGCTCATAGATTTTTTAAGGTGAAAAGAAATCATTTTGCGGAAAAAATCTCTTTATCTACCTTGAATCAACGCAAAAATATGCTTCGTATGTTATTTATACCTAGTTAATCGTTATTCAGTTCACTACTTTTCTCCCCGATTCTACTCTAAATTGACTAATCTTTTGAGGAAATGGGTTACTCTTTACAAAATTAATTAATCGTGGCTTATGTTCTACTATTTGTGTTGATCAATAGTTCCGATACTATTGTTAGTCCGTTAGTTGTTAATTAATCTAGTCTTATATTTCTTAAGGCAGGCATTTTTATATTTACAATTTCATGCTCGAGTTCATTTTCCTATATTTTTTAAAAAAAGTAAATTTGCCCCAAAAAAGAAAAGAATGCTGACAATTGGAAAGGTGGAACTTCGAGTAGAAAAATTTCACCTGTCTGAAAGTGCTGTCATACATTTTGGGTTTAAATAAAGCTTGTAGCAAATTATTTTCAGATGGAACTAAATTGCCACAAGCTTGGTTAGTTTGATATATATTTAAGGTAGAAGCTAGTGTAAAGTAATCATTAAACGGTCAGATCTTGATTTTCATTCTTATCTGAGGAGGGTTTAGTTTCAGTGAAGAGATCTTCAGGAGCGAGAAGTGCCTGCCTCGTATCGGAGATTTCCAGATCATTCTTTGAGCGACTTGAGGATTCAGTTTCCTCCAGATTCGTTGACTTAGTAGGTTCAGTTGGAGACGAAATGGACGACTGCGTAGGAATATCAGTACTAGGCGAGCTTGTGTCCCCATCACCTACTTCCGGATTATGTGGCTTCTCTTCAAACACTGAAAGAATAGAAAAAAGTTTTCCTAAATGTCATATAAAATTATAAGAATACCCATTATTAGATAAAATTATTTAATCTTAACTTACATTTGTCGAGACTAATTATAGAGCCAACCAACTCGTTGACTGTTAGGGATGGTGGCAAATCCTCCATGTGCTTTCTTCTTCTGACGAGCCACCAATCCAGCAAAAAGAGTGCAAGAGCTAAAATTTTTATTCCAGCACAAAGGCCGACGTACTTGTATCTAAACTGTTCAATATCATAAAGAAGACATCTTCCGCCTTTTTCGCCGCATGTACTCTTCCAGAGTAAACACGTCGAATCTATTAAATTTCCGAAAAGAATCGGCGCTGGGATATAACCGAAAAGCCTGAAGATTACGAACTGCATACCTAGAGCAAAGGACCTCTCTTCCTCAGATACAGAACTGTAAATACAAAAATTGGGATGTAAAATATTTCAAAATAATAATTTAAGAAGAATTCAAGTATTTTGATCAAATTTTTTTTAAAATTCCTTACCGTAAAACTATCATTAATAAAGGCATTTGTGTAACAGCGACGACGAATGTCATGAAAAAGAGAAGAATGAGAAACGGAAATATAGTTCTGCATGGTGAGGTGCAAGGACCGGCTGTGGCCACAGGCACAACTGTAACTTCTGCGAATTCTGGTGCAGCTGGTGGGAGAATTGATAAGTTGCCGTGTATGCCTGTAGAAAAAAAAGCGTTGAGTAAACAACTCGAAAAGAATTCGCTACAATTTTGATAATTAATCTTCTATTTTAAACGAGTCTTACATGCGCAGTTGGTGAAATTTGATTTTGAGCTAAAGGCAGTACACCCAGCATGACAGGGACTGAAGTATGTTAGACCATTATTTCCGCAAACGGGTTCAACATCCGTCATGCGGCATTCGCAACCAAAATTGCAGGCGGCAGTAAGATTAACCTGAAAAGGCTCAAGACCTTTCGTGCTGCTATTGAAGTACGGAATAGTGGTCCCAGCCATTTTGACATTGTCGCATCCGAGGAAAAATAATAAACCATAGCAGGTTAAGCAAACTATGTTGGAGACTAGTACGAATTGCACGGCACCCTTTGGCCTAAGCTCGAGGCGTTTTAATAAACAACCACCAATGAAAATGCCGATGCAGGCTCCTGGTATCGCGATTGAACCTGTAAAGACGCTTGCTTGGCTCTTCCCCAAACTAAATTGCGTTTCCAAGTACTTGGGCAAGAAAACGACAAATCCTGAGACGATTACCAGTTCCATACAGGCACCCAAGCAAGTCACGATGTAGACTGGATTGCAGAGAAGCCTCCACATACTCCGTGGAATGTCTAGAAAATTATAATAGTTATTGAGTGAATCAACATTTAATATTAAAAAAAAGTAAAACAAAAAATATAGAAATATAATCACCTTTGATGTCTTTTCCGTAACCGGTATCATCGGATTCTATTGCTTTCTTTACTTCCTTTGTCGGTTCTTTTTCCTTCACCGGAGCTGGTTTGCTTTTTTCTAAAATTCTGATCTTCTCCTTCTCACGTTGGAGGGTTTTTGGGAAACTGAAGAATGGAATCGCAGTCAGTATGAGGAGCAAACCGCAGAGTAAAAATCCTCCCCACCACATTCCAACCCATCGATGATCTCCTGGATCTGAAATATTAAAATTATAAAATTAAGACAATTTATTTTGAAGATTAAATGAATTAGAGAATAAAAGAAATATTTTACCGATGCTAATAAGAGTTCCAGCGAAGGAATCCATGTGATAAGAAAGAAGGAAGGCTCCGAGAAGGAAGCCTAGAACTGGTCCAAAAGCTGCCATACTGTAAACACAGCCTGAAAATAATTAAATATTAGAGTCCCTCTATTTCTGTTTCTCTTGTCTTTTTCAATTCTTTTAAATAGTTTACCTATATACAAGGAGGCACTATCCTGCGTGACATGGTCATCTATGTACGTTGTACCAAGAGTAAAAAGAGGCGAACCTCCACATCCTAATAAAAGTTGAGCAAGTATAAAGAGCAAAACAGGACCGACTGTCGAGGGAGATCCTTGAATGCAATTATCACCTCTTAAATTATTATGAGGCGCTAATGGTGGTGACGATAGACCAGTGGAAAGGCGACCTGAGAGAGAAAAGCTACCTTATAAATACTGCCTTATAAATATGAGTACAAAATAGGGTTGCTTCATCACTTTACTAATTATTTCTTGAAGTTTGAAGTATATACCTAATCCCATATCTTGTTCACGCAGTGAAACTCCACGACAAATATTATCTGAGTTCGAGGTGTTGGAAGTAGTTGTAAGATTTGGTTCGGCTGTAAAATGAGGGACCATAAAGATCATTGAGCCTAAACCTGTTATTACCGCACCTGAAAATGAAATTAGAAAATTAGAAAAGAATTTACGGTGATATTACCCTTGCAAATTTTATTTTTGCCTTTGTAGTATAATTCTTATATTTATAAAGCTAAAATTTAAAGGTAGAGAATTAAATTATTCTTACCGATTGCTATCCAAACAGGAATATGTCTTCTACTACCGAGATAACTGACGAAGATGACAGTGATGACATTGCCTATTTCATAGGAGCTAGCGATGAGACCAGAGAGGCTGGACGGGATCTCAAACCTCTTCTCGATCGTCGTGATCACAGAATTAATGTACCCTGAGCTAAGAGCTTGTTGCAAGGTGACAAGAAACGACAAGAGAAACACAAACATCTGGAAAAAAAGATTCAAATTTCTATGTAAAATTATTTGATTGCAAATTTAATAAGGAATTTAGTGTTCGGAAGGATTTTAAATTGAGTAAATATGAGCTTATATTCTTGATATTTAATAATAGATGATTATTTAAGCACGTGCTTCTGCAAACGAAGCGATGGAAAGTACTTAATATTCATAGGAAGTGCATCATATTGCATATTTCCTAGCTTTACACATGTTTCATCATAATCCTGTTTTTTTATACAAGCCTCTTACTCAAACGTGAGGCTGAATTAACTAGATTTTTATTAAAAACAATGTTTAAAAATAGAGACGTGTAGTTTCCAGGGAACGAATTTCTCTTCGTTTTATCAATTTAGATCATAATTTCCAGATTTCGAACTTTTCGATATTTCAGATTAAAAATTCTGAAAGACTTTTTTGATTTCGTTTTGGATTTTATGTAATAGAAATAGAATTTAACATTCTAAAAGCAAATAGATAAGATAAAATTGACTTGATTGAAGTTTCAAGAGATCTTGAAAGCAACACTCGAATGCATTCCTGAGCAATCAATCCCAACGCTTGCGATTTGCCAGATGTCATAATAGCGTCACTTGATGGATTACTTGACAGAAACTATTTTGATTGCAGAAAAACGTGACTGGAAAAAAATCGATTACAAACCTTAATGCCTGCAAATTTCTGAATGAAGGCCGGCCTGCAAGTTAGGATTCCACACTCCTTTGAATCTGGACTGAGAGGAGGTGTTTGAGGCCTTTCCTTTTCGGGCCTAAAAAAAACAGGACAATTTAATCCGAATCTAAATCAGAAACAGAAACAGTATTAATTAAAAGCTTAGAACTTCATTTACCTGTCTATCATGGAAGCACTTGGATTCCTGCTGTGACATTTGATGACAAAATCTCTGTAAAAGTGCAAAATGATATAGCATGATGTGGTGGAATAAAAGAATATAAAATATCTATAAAGAATAGAATTCTTTTCTCAGATTTTTACGTGACAATAACACTTCTTCTTGCATTATAGAGCCTTTTAAAAAGAAATTGCAGGGACAACGATAAATCCTACCCGGAATAAACGAGCAAGCTTCTGCATTTTAATATTTTCCCAAGCCTCAATTGAAAAATCTACTCGACTAATACTTGCTTTGTTCTCAGACTGCTATGGAAATTGCTAACTTCCAACAACGTGATCTCGTTAAGCTGCTTAGGCGTTCTACGATCGCAATGAAAATTGCTTCGTCTGTAATACTTTCTCTCACTTCGAAGTTGCTTCCTCGCTTTTATTTTTTTAACAACCCAAGGCTTGCAACTAACTCGAATGTGTAATACTCAGAAAATTTGTTCGACACGTGATTAATCGTGTCATGGCCATTTGTGAGATAACTTTCTAGACAGGTTGAATTTATTTACTGCTAGGTTCTAGTTTTCTGCATTTCATTGTGAGAAAATGTAATATGAATTTTACTTTTGGTTCAGAATCCAAGTTATTTCAAAGTTTGATAACTTTACTATTTTTTAATAAATATTCTTTAATTTATAATTATATAATTTCTTCATAATTTGATTTAAACCTTTTTTTTAAGCCTCTAACTATTCTCTGATCTTCAACCACCCTGAAGAATTAATTTGATCTGATCTCAAAAACAATATAAAAGATTTTTATTTCTAAAGACAAACGAATTTTTCCTACTTAATTTATTATGAAATTGTCAATAGAAAGAATACACTTCCTGGTAAAGTTCCTTCGAAATGAACAATGACTCTTTGTGTCCTGTGAATTTTTTTCTTTGTCTAATTACTCACCTATGGTCCACAATACCAGAGCTGGGGTTTCTACTATGACATCTTATGACAGTGTCATGAGTCAGTGTGAGATCTGTATTTTCACCAGTACCACCGCCAGTGCTGTCTGCATACAGACCCGTCATGGCATACATACTCTCATTTCTTCTGTGTCCTGAATGATAATTACTCCCTGAATCTGACCTAGAAACAAAAAATAATTCAATTACAAAAGGAACATAAATTAATTTAAAGTCGTAAATTAAATACTAAATGTTAAATCCAATATTCAACTTTACAGCCTATAATTAAACTGTAGTAAGCATTTTTCAACAAACAATCAAATCTCGAATGAAAAATTGATTTCCAGAGATTGAAATTAAAATTGAAATTAAATTGAATGGTAATAAACTGATATACGAAGGTTTCGTATTATTTATACGTCTATTAATAGATTTTACTATCCATTAAACTAAATATTAAATAAAACCATTAAAGTGAATAAAAAGGAAAGTCACTGTAGTAACTTATATTTATTCGATACGTCTATCATAAATCTGAAGCCCTTTAAAATAATCCTAAAATAGCTCATCGAGTACATTTTTCTCTAGGTCGATCCAGATACTTTTAATATGTATTGTCACAGGAAAATAGAAGCACAAAAGGGAAAGTTAATAGACTAATTTTAAAAGGACTGATGACATAAATATCTCGTAAAAACGAATGAAAACGTAACCAAGCGTAGCTGTGAACCATAAAACTTGGTAAGTATTTGTGTTCTGAGAACCAATCGTTATAACCCTTTATCGAGAAATTCAAAATCAAAAGCGTATCCGGGTGCTGGTAACAGCTTCCGTATACTCTCTGATATCGGATTTTCCAAACCAACTAGATTTACATGTTTATTGCAAACTCCTCTTACATAAGCGTCCTGAAACCAAATTCTACCCTTAAAATTCTATTTCCACATTTTACTCAACAAGTATTATAACTAGATATTTTTTCGCTCTATAGAAAAACTTTTATTTCAAAAAATAATAGCGCTATAGAGTGAAAAATTATATAGATATAATATTTAGAAAGTAAAATGAAAAGACTGAATTTTTAAAGAGGGTATCTACTTCAATATTTGGTAAAGAATTGCAGATTTTTTAAAATTAAGAAAAACGCTTTCATTTAGCTAACAAATAGGATTGGCGTCACTAATGCGATTTATCTCCTGACATTACAGGCTAGTAAATCCCACAATCTCTGTTACTAAGAGAACGATTAACGATGTAAAACACGGAAAAAGTTTTAATCTCGGACGTTCAATCGGATTTAGTTTTTAAGCTCATCGCGTTTCCATAGCTTACCGCTAGGATAATTAATCTAGAGGATTTAAAAATCGATAAATATAATAAACGCGGTAGTATAAGAATTTTAAGCGAAGTTTTAAATGAATAATGCAATTTTAATGATTATAGATTTAAAAAAATATGAACGATCCAGTTCAGTAATTAAAGTGCTCCGACCTCAAAATTAAAATGAAATCTCCCCATTTTACTCCATAATTGTTAGAATTTCATATTTTTTTTTACTGTAGAAGTACTTATTGTTTTTAAAATAGAAACATGTTTAAAATTCCATCTCTATAAGCATATGTAAAATAATATCAAATTATAATATTTGTTAAGTAAAATGAAGAGTGCGAATTTTGGGGATGAAATTTTCATTACCTTCTGTGCCCAAAGCCACCATTTTCACTAGTTTTATGACCGCTTTCTGATCGTTTGTGGCTAAAGGCACTTGATATGCTCTCGGCACGTTTGTGTCCACTTTCGGCCCATTTGTGACCAATAAATCCGCCACCAGATCCGGTTCGTTTGTGGCCAAACATGCTAGAGGACGAGCCATTCCTCTTATGTCCGCTCGTGTTGTTAGCAGCCATCTTGATTTTGATAATCCTCTCCTCTTTTTTCAAAAAATTCTAATTATGATGCTTTTCGCCATGACATTGCTACTTCCTCTGGTTTCCTGTAACAAAAGAAAAATTTCTGTCAGTTTCCTCCAATCAACTAACTTAAAATTCTAAAATTAATTGACAATCAATTTATGATCAATATTGAATTAATACGAATTTCTTTCAATTCTAAAAGTATACATCTGTCATCTAACGGTAAAATAAAAAGAATTTCATAGTATTTTCGAGCATAATAAGAAATGAAAGTGTGAAGCTTGGTCTTTAATTCAAGGCTAATTAAAGTACTGATATGTCGAGGCAAGTAGCCAACTTTTGCCAACTAGAGGCTGAATAATTCGAGCGTTCGCGATTCTTCTATCACATGTCTTTCTCTCTTAACTCTTCTTCTTAATAAATTTCCAAGCAGTACTTGCAAACGGCGGTACTTTTTTAGATTATTGATTTGACTTGCCCTTGATTTCAACTTGATGAAAAATTAAGGAAGGCTGTAGAACCATAATCCATTCTCAACATCAAAGAGGCAACTTTTCAATTTTGTTCCCCAAAGAGTTTCAACTTATCAGATGCTTTCTGCAGAAACGATTCCATGAATTATAATTCATGATAAGTCTTCATTGCTTGAATATTTTCTCGGAGGCTGCACTTTTTTCTCTATCGTTTATCAACTTTGTTCCACTTAGATTGATTAGGAGAAATTATAGAAGACAAAGAAAGAGGCTATCTTAAGTGGGTACAATTACTTCCAATTGGAGATGCAGAATAAATCATTTATCAATTTAATTTTTGAAAAATAAATGATTAAATAGTAGTACAAATGTAATTTATTTTTTCGAGCCTGATTCCCACGTTGATCCCAAATGAACTGTTAGGGAAATAAAATTTGAATTTCATTTTAGAAGGTACAGTTTCACAATAGTGTTCATAAAATCAAGCACTTTGCATGAAACACTTCTCAAAGATGGAACATAGCACCGTTAAGTCGCGGAACCTTATCGTTGTAAGTACTACCGTTTGTTTGTGATGAGATCATCGAACCGAGAAAAGTACAGTAGGCGATGTAAATTAAATATGGACTACTAAATTACGAGTTCACGAACCCTGAAAAATGACTCTTTGTTTATTCAAGAAAGTATTTCTCAAAAACATCTAAAATTATTCTTTACAATCGCTTACTAATTAGACCCAAATACTTTCGAAAAAGTTTTCCTTTAGTCTTATTTTATCGTATAATAAAAAAGTAATTTTCTGGCTCTGTATTTAACTCCAGCGATCAACTCTACAATTATTGCAAAAATATTTCCTATAACTCACAATCATGAATCAGCGCGTGTTAAAAAACTACCGCAAGATATTGCTTTAGAATGACGTGCATTTCCTTTCGGTTCAGACTTCCACGAAATTTTTTGGAAGATTGCATACATGAAGTCACTAATGTCGAATTTCTTTCCGTCTGATATACAGAGCGAAAATGATAGTAAATTACAAAATACCGCTTGACAAAATATTAGACTAAAGTCTCTCAATGGAACATTAAGTTGAAAACACGGAAATTTTATGTTTACTCAAAAAGGTTTAAAAATTTCACAAAACACTAATATGAAAATTGAAACTAGTAAATTTAAAAACTATAATTAGACGAAATTATTATTGCACTCCAAGTCTCACTCAAAAATTGAAAATCTACAAAAGTTCTATAGACACTTCTATTTTACAGAATAAAGAATATATTTATAGAGCGAAAAAATATCTATTTCTATTATTTTCTAAATAAAAACGAAGGAATGTAAAATATCTTTGGTAAGTGTTTGAATTCATAATGAATTATAGTTACTGAATTTTCATAAGATCCATTTCAGGCCTCGAGTACATCGTCCACTATAATTACGTTCTTCGTCCCGTATATATTCCAAAAGAAAAGGAAAGTGAAAAGCATCGTTCCAGAAATAATATACTGAACCCGACCGAGTTCAGAGTCATATTTTTACACGCATAGGATGCTTTGGAAAATAAAGTTTTAAAAAAAAGGAAAAAAAATTACAAAACGAGAAGGTCTTATAAGTTTTAGTTTCTAGCAAACATCCTCAGGGTGTAGGTCGTGGCGGAAAGCTATAACAGTTTATGAATATCGCACTTTCATGGATGACTATTCATACATCCCCAATCTTCAAATATTCATTGAATTTCCTACAAGCTTGAAACCAATTTCGAATCTTAATTTAAACTTCATTTTCTGATCAAATTTCGCAATTTCATGAATTTCTCATGCATTAATATAAAAATTGAAATATGTATTAAGACACGGAATTAAATTGCGAAATATAAAAATTTCTCATCAAACCGGAATAAAAATGATAGTTTCAGCAATCTTGACAAAACTTTTTTCTAATGCAATGTGTGTTTCCGATTTCCAAACGGTGGGAATAAACACAGCTTTGCGAAAAGACATGCAATTCGTGAGTGATTCCACCCTCGGAAAAGGTGACCTAGTAGCGAAACCCATCGCCATAATTTTCCAGAGATCCTTGCACGCGATGATTCGTTCAATCTTTTGAGAATTGTAGCTACCAAGATAATTATATTTAAAAATATCATTGAATGCAATTTTTTTTTAGATAAAAGTAAAGGAAATCACTGAATGCATTGAAAACTTAGTGAACGAAATTAGACGTGATCAGAGGAAAAACTAAGACTAATACTAATTACTGAGACTTAAAAAAATTTGAACAGCACACGTTAAAAATTGAAGAGAAAATAATTGCGAAACCAATTTACGACAGTAAATTAACTACAAGAGGAAATGAGTTGTTCATTTGTTTGGAACAATAGAGGTATCGGATTATACTGAAGCCGATGGATTTGTAGTCACGCGAGGAAATAGAGAAAATGTTAAACTTGGAAGAGTGCTTTAGCTAATCAATCTTCTATCCCCCCTCACTCAACCTGTAAAAGGTTCTCGTTATTAATCAAGTTTTCAATTCACTTATTGTTGGAAAATCGAAAGAAAACTGATTATGAAAGTGCATATAAATTGGAAGGATTATGTTATAAACTTTCCGGATGAATGACTTCAAACCTGGAACGTGTAATACTTGGATATCTAAGCGTTCTTGAAATCGATTCGAGATAGCATATGGAGGATATCTGGCACATATTAGACACATTGCCACGAGTTTACTGAAACTTGTATAAAGAGTCAAGGACTTTACACCTACTGCCAACTCATTAAGAGTCACGTACCTAATTATAACAATTTGATTTCCCTGTTCAATAATAAAAAGTCGTTTAAATGTGTCGCACATTTAACAAACACAATTTTTTCATAAGGCCCTTACGAAAAAATATTATAGGAAAATTAGTGTAGGCCTGTAATGATTTTCTTATATTTTTTCTCGCGATTATAGGAAAATAATTATTAAAAAATTATATAGAAACTAATTATGGAAAAAATTAGTTATTACTGTTATTACTGTTGAATAATTATTATTGATTAATAATTTTTATATTAATTTCTATTATTTGAGAAATATTTATTTTTTGTTTTGTTTAATAATTTATAAAAAAATATTAATTCTTCTATAAGATAAATAATACAATTGAAAGAATCTAAAAGATTAGTCAATTTTAAAGAGATTATTTTTAGTGACTTAATTTTAGTAATTGGAGATATGACTCAAGAATAATTAGGTTTAATTTGTTGATTTGCAAAAGACGCGTAATAAATATTAAGATATGTCTCCATTTGTGAATATGTGTATGAGTGACCCAATTTTTTGCCTCGATGAAGAAAAACTTTGCTTTTGTTAGATAAATCAAGGATTTGTGCCAGATTTGATCTAAACGTATATTAAAAAAGTCTCTTTACTAATTCACATAAAGCCCAGAGAAGATGTTTTACTTCACAAAATTAGCTTAAAACACTGCAAAGAGTTGAAAACTATATATCAAAATTCGTGAATGTAGTTATAATTTAACCTTGGTTCTTTCTATGAAATTGAAGTGTATTAGATTAATTAGCATGTCGAACGAAAAGATTGAAAAATGAAGTACGTAATTCAGCTGAAGACCAACAAAGCGTGGGTAAAAAAACCCTTATGTAAAGAGCTCATTCACATATTGTTAAGTTGATCTTCTCAGTAATTATTCATTTTTTGAAGAGGCAAATGACTAGTTTTAGCAGAGAGTTATCATGTGAATCTTCGTCAGTGTATATGTTTCTGTAATTGACTACAGAAGCAGAAAAAAAATTATTTCACAGAAGCTTTTTTAGCATGAATTTAATATATTAAAGTGAATAAAAAATATAAAGGATGCCATCAATATCGAATATTGCGTGACCTATTTTGTCTTATTACTGTTAAGCATCAAAAATATCAATTTTCGTCGACATTTTATCTAAAAATACACAGATAGGTTAAGAAAATGGTGATAAAACACAATAAATTGTTTCTATTCGGTTTCTACTGACAATGAGTAAGACTTTGAATCTATTTGAATGCTCCGGAATTTAGAATGTGTATGCAGCTATAGCTATACTTTAGATAAAATAGAGTGGCTGTGATAAGAGAAAAAGAAAAGAAAGGCGATAAATGGATAACAGACTCTGGTGCAGTTTTCCGACATGGTCAGGGCAAAAGTTCAGGGCAGAAGCCTAGAGCTTCTACGGCAGTGCAGAAGACATTGCGGTTTGGATACTAACGTACTTAAGTGCAACATACGCATGAATTTCCCAGATATGTATACATGTACATACGTATATATGGTTACTTGTTTACTAGCAAAACTTGCGAGCCAAGAAAGTTAACGAGGAAGAACTATTCCCACGTGCACCACATATGGATGAACACATAAATTGTTATCATAATATGGACGTAAGAAAGTATTTTACGAAAGAAAAAATAGAAAGTTTTTCATTTCCTAGTATATGTTATAGAAACTAGAACTCCTTATCATTTCATCTGAATTTCATTTTTGAAGATATTATGTAGTTCCATAATAAAGATTCTGTTTAATATTTTTGGTATGAATAAAAATATATGACCCTAGAAGTTCGTTATGAATTTCAAGGTGGTATTTAAAAAGAGATGAAGAAACAAAAGGGAGAATCTAGGCTTATTCGCTTTAAAGTGGGATATGATATAGTATTATACTTTAATAAAGTCTTCGTGTCTAAATTTAAAATTGCAGGCACCACTTTTTAAGAATTTTATACACTCATCATTTACAAGAGGCTAAATACATGCGTTTTAACCTTCTTTTCTTCTTTTGAGAAACCAAGTTTAAAAAACCTTAAAAGCATATTTTCATTGTTCAAATAATCGAGAAAGTAATTTATGGTTAAAACCTTCAGATGTAGGAAATCTTAAGAATTTAAGACATTAACACATGCTCAGATTTTATCAGGTTATAAGACTTCGAAGGTCAATTTACAGAGAATAAGAATAATTTATAATCGATACAAGGAAGCGGAACTTTCTTCACTGCATTAGAGAACTTCTCAAGATGAGAGTAAATAAGCAAAAGTGATTAAAAACGGATATTGCATTATAGGATTCGTCAATCGTGACGAGGACGCATTAAAATTATTTCGGTCGAGAAGAAGAAAGTGATAGCGTCTTTTGTAATGGCGCAAAAAAACTCGCTCTCGATTTAATGACTTTTTTTACAGTTTCGCAAAAAAATTTAAGATCTATAGAATAGATTCTATAGCATAAAATTGGAACAATATCTCTTCGAGAGGAAGACATTTAGATTGGTCGCATTATAGCGAAAATTTACATTATACTTAAAATTAACAAAAAACTAAAGAAAAAGTTGTGTTTAATGGATTAATCTCGTTCTTTTTTTTTTCAAGCCGAACAGAAAAAAAAAAACAGTTTTATATCCGCTCAAAAAGAGACCAATATTTGCCTACAAAGTAGTTTATGCGATCTACGCAAGAAAAGTGAAAATATTGCTTATGCATTCCAAGTAAGTCGAAGGTCGTTTGCATAACTGTTTATACGAGAATCATTTATTTTATTTATAGGGAAAACATAAAAAGGAAAAACTAGTTCAGACGAAATTCAATTTGAGATATTCAATTAAAAGTTTAAGAAAATCTTCATTTTATTACACTTATTATATCACTTTTTCATCTAAAAAAAGATGTCAGTTAAAATTAATATAAAAATGAAAGACTCCCTAAATGCATTTCGTCATTAATTATTTCGTGAGTTTGTATTTCTCCTGAATTATTTTCTGACTATAAATACAGATCAGATGTTAGCGCGGGTGATTTATAATACAATATTCGCACCAACTGGAAATGTTTTCATAAAATTTCGTGAATTCAGGTTGAATTTATTACATAATGCCTCTAACTCAGGTTTTCTAATAAATTAGACTTGACACGCTTTTCTGTCCTTTCTGTACAACATATACTTGAATTAGTCTAATTAAATCGTCCAGCAAGCTATTAACTTTGTCCTTTAAGCCAATCTTGGGTCATACTTTACGTCAAAAATAAGTCGAGACGTAAATGGAGAGCTTTTGGGGCCTCCCACATAGCAAATAGCATCACAAAATTCCACGCGTGTGGTGTACATAATCCTGCTGGTATCACGTGCTCCACATACATTTGACTATTAACTCACCCACGTATTGTCATTCACAAAGTTTCATTAGCCTTTCGCCAATAATAATTCGCTACAATATCATTGCAAACTAAAAGGATGAAATTTTAGATCTACAATAAATCACGATAGATCAAATAAATCACTTTTTATCCACTTATAACCACATGATTGACACACGTAATATATTTTATGTATATGCGACATAAACCTGCAACATATTTTGGAGAAGGTCCAAATGGCATTGAAAAATTGAATATATAGATTCGCGATCAAAGAAAAAAAAAACATAAAACACTATCTCCGCAATGCTGTCTTTTCAAATTCCGCATTCAGATCTCTCAAGTTATAAAAATAAATGCAAAAAAAAGTAAGAATAGTAAAACTACTAACGTGATACTTGAAATAAATTAATAAAAAAGAAAAATTTGCATTTATTATTTGTTATATATTAAAGTGATTACCTCATCATGTAAACTGATCATTATTCAAACTTATATATCTGATGTGAGTAATATTTTTTCTAATATGTATCTAAAAGTTATACATGAACCAAATAATGTTTTATTATTCCTGACATCATTTCCAGTTAAGTAACATCTGCTAATTGTTAATAGAATTTGGGGGCTTACTTCAAATTTTTATCACGTGCTAAGTGCATTGGTCATAATCGCGACTAATAGAAATTGGAAATGTTGCACAAGACAGGTTCCAGACAGGTTTATAGGAAAGTATAGTTGCCCAATTTTTATTTTGGTTTTCTAGCTTTGCACATTGAAATTCACTTGATGAGATTACGAGGTAAATGATGTACGTGTTTCATATGAATCCGCGGACAGAGGCACCATCTCAAACATTACGCGTCAAGTAAGCGGAGAAAGTGAACGATTGCCATAATCGTTGATTTCCTTTTCCTCTCTTTGAAATGAGGTGAAGGTCGATCATGAATTATTACCCGATCGATTAGAAAGAAAGAGTGAGTGACTGACAGAATGTTACCCTATTTTCTTGTACACTCTTCAACTTCTTTTCAGAGCCCCTAGCCTTCAACATCATAAAATATTTCAATCTACGCTTTCAATAGATTTATCATTTCCCCGAATTGACAAGCATATATTGGGGCATCCCAATGTGTAAAAATACCCAATCCCGAATGTGTAAAAATACCAAGAAAATCATTCCGGAAAAAAATAATATTATTGAAAATTTATTAACGAAATTTAAATATACTGAAAATATTTATTGGTGGAAGCAAAAAGTTATCGAAGTTTCAAATTCCCGAAAATTTCGAGAATTTTCTACTTTCGTCAATAAATATTTTCGATAGATACATATCTAAATTTCATTAATAAACCTTTTTAGTGCATAATATTATTTTTATTCGGAAGAATTTTCAGGAATTATTTTTCCGGTATTTTCTCCTCCTTTCACATTTGGGATTTTGTGTCTTGATTATTTATAACTTTGAGGAAAGAACTGAGGACACTTAATAAATTATCAGTCATATAAAAAGGCAGCCAAGTAATTTCCAAACATATCAGAAGTCAAAGTTCACAATTAGCGAGCTGGAGAATCACGAGACCTGATTGAGTTTTTGCTTTGAAGTTGATTTTAATTAATCAAGAGAAACGAGGCTAGGACATTAAACTCGATATTAAGTTCATAATTATTTAGTTGAAGTATGATGAAAGGTCTAAAACCTATACAGTATATATAGGTATAATTATGTTCAAGTAAAGTAGAGGCACACAGCTGCTCGAATGGAATATATATAGCAACACCATATATCAATTTAATAACACAACATAGAAACATATTTCTTCTTTCCCTAGGAAAAAATCATATTTAAAAAAACAATGAATTCCAATCGAGTTATAGCAAACTGACAATTGTAAATAATTGTCAGTTGTAAATGCGGCACAGCCTCAGGGACATTCATGTAGTGAGAGTCCTTTAGTCACATTTATAAAAACGTGTGACGGTGATCATTTACAATTTCTCGATTGCGAATACGGATCTCAATGATTCTTCATAGGGTTTGAATCGCAGCTTACATTTTAAATCCGTTCCGCATCCCGTTCTAAATGAGTCACTGTAAAAGGTCAGAGTTTCAAACACCGTTATCTTCGTCATGGAACGAAAGAGAAGGTACCTAGTTTACTTATAATATGCTAAATCCGCTTTTCAGGAACCTTTGGGCGGAATGCATGGGTAATGTTATGCAAAACAAGTTGTTCGACAGAGTATTGATTTTATGTTTATGAAGAAACGTTTTCTTGAATAAAAGTGAAAAAATAGTTTAAATGGGGTCATTTGTCACGGAGATATTGTATCCAGATAGAACGAGAACTAGCGAGCGAAAACCAACAATGATGTTCTCTTTCCCTATCGCGGGGCTTAAAATTACTAAAGATTAGTAAAAATAAAGATTCCATATTCACATTCGTTCATAGAAATAATGGATTACAATTATTCATTGTTAACAAACCGCGCAGCGATCCTTGACAAAAACAACAGTCATTTAATCAACCTAAATCTAATTTGATGAAGAGCGAATTGAATGAGGCAGAGGACGGAAGTTTATCCGGGGGAAGCTAGATCTTAAATAAGAACTGAAAGCTCTTGCTAGAAAGAACAATTTGCGACTCTTTTAAAGTTTTTTCCCCAACGTCATGTCAGGTGCACTCATAAAATGAGAAGCTTAAAGAAGCCAAGAAGGAAAAAGAGGATCTACAAGTTTCTGAGTAACAAATAAGAGGTCCTTACACTCTTGAGTCTTGAAGAGTGGAACTCGTGAGTCACCTGATATATCACACGTGCTCTTATGGACGCATATGCGTCCATTTAACCACTATTCCTGTACTGGGTGGTCAACAAAAAAGACAATATAATCCGCAGTAATAGAAGAAGCTGGGGCAACAACCGGAACTTCCAGCTGACTCTTCTCGACTTCATACCTTCCTTATGCCTGCCCCTCAAAATTCAGGTTACTTTAATTTCAAGTCTCTTCTTTCACAGTCTCATTTTTCATCAAAGACATTACATCAAATGTTTTGTGGAATTTAAAGCTTGTTTAGGCAAGACGTCTTTTGTAGAATATCGACCAACACTTTCCACTCAAATAATTTTGAAGTATGTTGAACGAATGACTCGTAAGCGTCGAAATTTTTTACCTAGGCTAAGTAAATTTGCGTGGGAGATTGTGAACAGTGAGGCCTACGCGTTACAAAAGTCAAATAGTGTGTCTAAAGGTTTTTCAATGAGTGACTAGAGTTTTAGAGAGTGGGCTCGAGGTACTATTCCATTATTGATTCTGATTTGATTAGAGTTTACAGTTATTCAAATTTTCAAATGTAATTTTATTTTAGATAAGCAAAGATATATACAAATTCAGATTTCTAATTCTGATGAAACTCTTCCGGGATTTTCAATCTTTATATAAAAAGTTAACTTTTAGATTTTTAGTTCTCATTAAAGATTGAAATTCAAGTATGAATGCTGTATACGGAGATTAATTTCCGTTTCGTATCTTGGACATGAGCAGTTGGAACTAGATCTCGTCGAGAATGCATGTTCAGTGGACCCTTCTCTGGCAAGCTAGTACATACTGATTTCCTGTAGAAGCACGCGTATTGCATGACATGCGGGATTTTTAAAAAAGCGTGCGCGAAACAATGGAATAGAGAATGTTTCCTGAAGGGCTAATTTATACTTTGCATCCTGACAGACGACGACGTTGTTTTGAAATTTTTTATTAATTTAAAAGGCATTATTATTTGATTTTTTACTGCGTGAAGAGATGCCAAAATCCATCTAAATTGCCATCTTTCAAAATACCGTGAAATCAAATAATTTGAAATTCCTTGAAATTTCTGCAAATACCACAAAACCAAATTCAAAAATTTCAAGCGATTTCAGCTGAAAAAAGCAAGAAATCTTTAGAAATCTTGTTTTGAGCTTTCTCTCGAGTTTTCTTAAAAATTTCTTTCAATTCTTTAAAATGTTTAAAAAATCCTCTACTAGAATATTTTTCTGCAACACCCAGTACATTTCTCAGTTCTAACAGTCTAAGACACGTAACTACAAGAATAATATTGTTCAGATTCCCTGGCTCCTATTTCAGACTCGGCGAATGTACAGTATTTTTCTTTTTTGCACCGTAGTATCTTGGTCAGCACTAGAATAGTGAATTATCTCATAGAAACTAGAATCCAAAGAGATAAAGCGTCCCATGAACAATTTTTGCAAAAGCAAAGCAAAAGTTTTTTCTCAAATTTTCCGAGGTTTTTGATCTCATACGAGTATGTGGATCACTAAAGAGATTTCTGATGAAACAAAACCAGAGAGTTGTTATACACGAAATGTACAAGAGATAAGCCACCAGTTGTGTGCCGGCTGTACTTTGATAACTCTGTTTTTGATAACAAAGGATGTCCTTACGCAAGATTCTGTTGCAATAAAATTGTGTGAAGTGGTATTTCATAAAGTCATGTGCTGAATAGAAATCGATGATCAGACCAAGCTGGAAACACGTTCGGCGATTCAAATTAGTTCCTCTACAACTACAACGACTGGGAATATCGTGACCACACCTGGCTTTTAACATGAAGGCGATTCTAATTGCATAGGCGATCAGCTTCATAATTCACATGGTATCCGACACCATAATTTTCATATCTCTTGTTCATGTTATCAGAACTGAAAATAGAGGATTTTTGGCGGAAACATTCAGTCTGACTAATTTTTCGTTTGTTCACACAAAGAATGTTTGCTTCAACTCTCTCTAAGCTTCTAAAGTGATCAAAGAGTTTTACACAATAGTGGAAAAAATTCCTGGGATTCAGTGATAATATATTTCTTTTCCTCTAGCACTAACTCTTCGAGGTGAATGACTTTAAGAATGACAAAGTCAACATTTACATTATAATACCTTCAACTTTCAGGGTAATTTCCTACATGCACCAAGTAAGAACGAGTTTTTTGTTTAAAAAAGATAAGTCGACTTGATTCAAGATCTTTTTGCTGATAGTCCTTCAATTCTTCTCACTTTTGTACCTATTTTAAGTATCGAAGAATCAACCTCGAGAGTGGCAAATGTGAACTACTTTTGCCTGCTTTTGAATACTATGAGTGCTAGAAAAAAATGGTAAATACAAAAGAGACAGGAAACCATGAGGCGAATTAGAAAACTCAATGCCAGAGAGTAAAGAGCACTAGCATATTGCCGAGGTCGATGCATTTACGCGCAATTATATTTACAATTACATCGAAACAATAATTTTCTACGGCTAGAATCGTTATGCACTTATGCTATCGTTACTCTTACCCCAATTAAAAAATTGAAATGATGCAGTCACTTGAAATTGGTTATTAGACCTAATCAGAATTACGAAACGTTTACAACATGAGTTACGTTCAGCTTCAAAGAAAAGAGTCTTGCAAATAACCAAAGTTTTATATTTTATTCCCAGAACTCAGTGTTTTACTGTAATTTTTGTAATAATTACAGGAAAGAAATAATAAATGTTATTTTTATTTTAATTCTTCTTAGATGCTGCTTCGTGAATAATTTTAATTTGCTTTACTTTCTAGGAGGAAGGTTACATCACGAGAGTCATAAACCAGAAAATTCTCAGGGAAAATGGCATTTTTCCAACAAAGCGACTCGCTTAGCAGCGGAAAGATGGCTGGTTGAAGTACATTTGTCTCGATAGAGAATGCTCATTTTCGAATAGAAGCTTCACTTTCGTTTCAGCCGCTTTGGAAGACCTTTAAGTTTAAGATTCCCCCCTGCTAGACTAGCTGTCCTATTGAAGAAACCATCTGCTGATCTGCTCCTGCGGCTCCAACTGACATGAGTATACAGTTATACACTGATCAATACACAGTGAAAAAGTTGAAACGAAAGTATAAATGACATCCAAGTTCTCGATATGTACTAAAGAAGTTCATTTGAAGTTTATTTTTTACGCGAGATGAACAAACGATTGGAAATGAGGAATAAAGTCGCTTTCTTGAAACTTCAATTGTTTATGAATCCAGTTAGAAAAAATTTCCATTTAAAAGCGAGTTTCAGTCTCATTGATTGAATGCTACAACGAATATTGAATGAAGTAGTAGTAGTGTTTTGACGAGTTAGAGTTAATTAAAGTAAAACATTCGATAGGCTAGTTGCTAATTGAAGTTAATTGGCGCTTTGAATTAAGCGTTTGGAGCCTCAGAGAATAATAATTGGATTATTTTCATGGAGAAGGTTGAAGACTTGAAAATATGACGACAGTGAGAGAAGACACGTTGATTAAAAATAAACAGCTGTGCAAACATAAACAAGCTGGAGCTTAAAAATATGTTTGTTAATATCAGAAATTGACAAATACGTTCCTTGCTACTAAACACATTATAAGAAAACAAGAATTTCAATAGAAAAAAATTCAGTTTTATTTGTAAATAAAGCACTTGTTTCTTGTCATTATTTTTATTGTCTTTTGAGTCAAATTTGTTTGTTAGAAAAATCTGATTAAGGTCGTTAGAAAGTATTGTGGATTTTTTTACACAACATAATTGACACTTGTTATGAACTGATAAGAGACAGAATTACAGTAACGCGAAACTAAGAGATAAAAACTGACATGTGTACTTAGAAGAAAACAATTCGACTGCTTTAATCTTTAAATATTAGATTTAAATTCAAAATGTTCCAAATGGTCAACAATGTGCACTACCTTTTTTTTCGAATGAAATACTATAAAAAAATTTGTTGTGAATATAATCTGATAGCGAATAATAACCCCCAGGGCAAATTCGAGAATAAAGTTCACAAAACTCTCAATATCTGGGGTCAGAACTTATCTATGAACTCAATTTTGCTGCTCCAAAAAGAGATCCTTCTCTTTAAAATACATTTCGCAATAAACTGTCAAATTTCCGCTTCTTTAAATGTTAAACAAATGAAAGTCCTTTTTGGAAATATTGTGCCTTGATAAATTTAGAAGTTTGCACCAAAACAGGGAAAATATTGACAACAAAATTGGAGCATTCTGATTATACTTTTCGTTGAAATTGGAAAAATTCTGAAGGGGTGAATTTTCAAGAAGGGGAAAGTGATCTCTGGAGAAAAAACACTTACAAAAGGACGCTGTTGCGAGGTGCTCACGAAACTCCTTTGTATCCAGGGCAGTAAAAATCCTCGTGACGAAAGCGAAACACAATGTTCTGGAGATCCAGAAACGAGTGACACATTCACAAGCACCTTGAACTTTTCACCAAACGAATTTTCGCGCACGATTACCCTCACCTTCTTATTAGGCGGGTATATCGGGAAAAAATCACGGAAATCACATGGGGAGCTCTCGTACATCAACTCGCGTCGAAGATCATAGACCAGCTGTAATGTGTTTTTACCACTTACCAGAATACCAGAACCAGACGGATCTGAACTACACGCATGCGCTTTACTCAGGCGATACTAGCGCCACCAGCATTCCCTTTAAAGTTTAAATAAAGAGAGGGATTTTTAAATTTAAAGAATGGACCGACTGATTACCGATTGAGTATATTCTCAGGGAAGTAATTATAAAAGTGGTCTTTTAACAGATCAAAACTTTTAAAACAATTTACTATATCCTAATAAAATTTTGTTTAATTAAATTATGGTCGAATTAGTTCAAAATTTTATGAAAAAAGTATAATTTTCCGACCGATTTTTAGAGAGGTAGATTCCAATAAAAATTTCAAATTACTTTTTTTAATAAATTAAAATATTTAGGGCCAGAACTTCAATTTTAGAAATTTTCAACTAGATATCTCAATGTATATATCTCAAAATAATTTTTAAATCATATTTTTATATATAAAAATAATAGCTCAAAATAAAATGATCTTATAGTTACGTCCGTGACTGAATTATCATATTTCAACAATCTCTCTTCCTTGTTGTAATTAAAATGCTGTACTTTACGTAAAATAGAGTAAAAAATTTAATATTTCACAATCGTCGTTCTAAAAGAATTTTCTATCCAAGTATCGATGAAAAACTTTCACATTGATTTAATTCTCCAATAATTTTATATAGGCGATTTAAAATAAACAACATATCTACTCCACTTTATAATATCTTTAATAAATGTTTAGTTGAGTAATTATTTATTTAAATAAAAAGTAATAATATAAAATTGTAAAAGAGATTGTATTCGAAAAAGAAAAAATTGTAAAAAAAAAGAGGGCCCCTCCGGGATTTGAACCCGGGACCTCCTGCACCCAAAGCAGGAATCATACCCCTAGACCAAGAGGCCACATGATATTTCTTTCTTAATCCACCTATGTAACCTTGAAGACAAATATAGTTCATATATGAATATATTAATGGTTTTATATTAATTTTGGACCAACTAATTTTTTTAAAAATAATAAACGTGTATTTTATGGATGGTCTTATTATAAAATGATTCATATTTAATTTGTTAGTTGAAAATTAGGATTTGTGAATATTTTAAGGTCAAATTTATTTAGATATTTAATAATATTAAATATTAAATAATATGATATAAAGTTACGATAAAATAGATTTAATCAAGAGAGTATTTTTGGTATTTTTTTCTTTTATTAGTTTTTTTCAAGATCAATAAAATATTTTCTAGTTTGCCGACTGTAATGGGCAGTTTTCTTTATAAAGTCTGAAAGAATAACATAAATGAAATAATATTTGTAAAGAGAAAAAAGGAGAAAAAAATGTACATACATGAAAAATAATTTACTTGGATGGGAGAAAATAAACAAAATAAAATAGTCTTGATTACACGACAAGCTTCAAATTTATTTCTGTCATTGTAAGTTATTTTTTATATTCATATTCATCATTCATGCATCATATACATATATATTATATATTACTTTCTTCAGTCAATTACATATAATTTTTGAATATAGAAAAAATTGTGTACAAAATATCTTAAAAATATTATTTTGATCTCATGCAAATTAATAATGATTAATTAAAACGCAGATTAATTCATTTATTGCATCATATTGTATCCAAAAAAAGATTTACTTTTTATTGATTACAATAAAATTGTGTTATTATCAAATATTAAGTAACCCAAATCTTATACTGAATTGAAAAAACTCTATTCTTATAATATTTTAATACACATACAAAATATTTTATGAACACACTATAATATGACTAACAAAGATACGAAAGTGACGTCGGAAATTTGTATACAACATTATTACTATTTTCTATACATATAATTACATTTTAGAATATAATTAAGTCATATCAATTACAAATATTTAAATAATTACAATAAGCATTTTCTTGGTCCAATAATTACTAAGCTGATATTAAATATATCTAACAGTTTTGTTACATTAGGGCTATATTGGACCTATATATAATATTCAGTCGAGGTCCAAGAACATTAATTACATAAAACATAAATAATATTTTATATACAATTATAATGAGTTCTAGAGTTGATGATAAAAATCTATGGATCGACGGGTGTTTGATTAAGTTGAATTTGCCCTGGCGGATCATTTAGCATCATTGTTACCACTGGATCCTGATTATTTTCAGGATTCACTCTTCTACTTCCTGGGGGTGCATAAAACCACCAGGCGAGGAAAAAGAATAGAAGGGAAGCTACTTTACCTATGAATGCCAATGCAAACATATATCTGAAACATTTTAAAAGAATTATTAATATTTCGTAAAAACTAATTCTGAATTCGGAACTAATTAAATCTAAATACCACGGAATTTGAAAGAATTCCAGGAACAACTGAAAAATTCCGAATAAAATTCTCGACATTTAGAATTTTTCAGTCGTCCTGATTTCAAAATTTAATCGGAAGTCTTAGGAATATAAATTAAATTGGGAAAGAACCAAATTTTGCCTACTGAATTAATAAATTAGATTCAACTAACCGACTCATGTAATAATTGTCGTAGACTAAACAAGCGCCCCTTCCTTCGCAGGTATCATGCCAAAGAATGCACGTTTTATCAATAAGAGCCCCAAAAATCATAGGAGCTGGAATAGTTCCTAAAATCCTGACTTTTATCCACTGAATTCCAAGAGCAAATGATTTTTGATCATCTCGAACAACTCGAAGAGTACCAGACAATGCGGGCATTGTACAGAGGAATGTCATAAACATGTTTCCAAAAGAGAGGGCTATGAATAAATAAATGTACCAACAAGAACTGGTACAAGTTGTATTGATGGCATCAAAAACTACGACTTCTCCGCTGGAACTTGATGTCCAATTTGAAGATGAAGAAGTAATGCACTGACAGTCAGTGTAGACCTGTCGATCAGAAAATTCCAAATTAATTTGATTTTTATCATTTTAAAACCCTTCCTTGGAGGCGCTTGTTTACCTTAACATCATTCAACTGTATTTCTTTACTGCATCCCGCATAACATGGTGAAAAATACGTGACTCCATCAACCCCACAAATTGGATTGAATTGTGATGCCACACAGCCACATCCGTTATTGCATGAACTATTTTGCATTATTGTATCCCTTAAAATGAAAAAATAATAATTATAAAATCTCATCAGTTATAAAATGTAATCTCTCATAATTATCAACATCTTAACTTACACAATATTCTCTTTGTATGGTACAGTGAGACCTGCAAAGTCCAAATTCGGACAATTCAAGATGAAGGAAAAGGTGAATAATAAGCAAATGGCAGTGCTAATTAGGCAGAATTTTAAAATTCCCGTACAGGGCAGATTCCAGCGTTTTATTAAATACCCTCCGAGAAAAGTTCCACCTCCGCCGGCTGGAACTGTTACCAAACCTGCAAAAAAATTTAAATCATTATAAAGAAACTTTTATAAGTATAATTATGGATAGCTTGATTTTTAACTGAAAAGTGAGTGAGGATAAGATTTTTGTTTGATTATCATTCCCGCGAAATATATCCTGAGTCTAGTATAAAATCTCATTTTTGAACTAAATACTGACCCATTAGCAAAGCGGCGGAACTGGCACTAACGCTGAATTGATTTTCGATTAATTTAGGGAGAAAAGCTGCAAAACCGGCTATGAGCAACCCTTCGCTCGCTCCTGCCAAATTTAACATGAAAAATGCCGGGTTTCCAAGCAATTCGGTCAATGCTCGCGGTAACTCGCGAATTTTTGAAAATGCCTCGCCGGAAGGGGTCGTTGAACTTGTTGATTTCTCGTGAGCTTCTGAGACCTTTTCTTTAGCGAGCTCCTCAGATCCTGATGGAAAAATGAAATGCTTTATCAATTTCTTAATGCACAAATTCAAATAAATTTTCATGAGAGTAAAGTATATTGGAGACTATCCTAATAAACAGAATATAAAACAATTTTAATTGAATTTATTTTATTTTTTTTTACCGGGCAAAATTGCTGGGAAAGCTAGAAGTGGAATAGCGATAACAAAGCAGACAATAGCAGATGCTAAAAATCCAATCCACCAAGCCCCAATCCACACATTACTGTGAGGAGTAAGTCCAATCCTAAAAGAAAAATATAATTTCTTAAAAACAGAGCCAAGAAAAACTGTTTTAGAAGCGAAAATAAAACATTATTGTAATTTCTCAGATCAAAAATTGAATAAGATGACAAACAAGTTTAAAATAAATTAAGAGAGTATCGTGATTAATTTAAATTGATGCATTTTTAAACTGAACATCTGAAATATAAATGAAAACGTTATTTTCAGTTCAGAGTGCGCACAAAATCTTTTGCTCGCAAATGTCAGTCGTAATATTCGAACAAAAGATCCTATAAATTTCTTGAATAACGATTTGAGACCAACATGAATTGCTCTCTATTGGAATTTTGTATTTTACTCGAGAACTAAATGCATTTCGTATTTCCTCTCTGACTTTTGTGTGCGAGATTGCAACTTTATTAAATTCTCTCCAAGATTTATGGACTTTTCCTGAATTTACACACTAAACACAGACTTGCAGAATTTCTAGGCCCTTTGTTGATAATTTCAATCCAGCAAGAGAATTATTATCTGTTTAATTTCGATTTAGAGTTTAGACTAAATTTAAATTAAAACTTCACATTTAAAAAAATGTTATTTGGAAAAGAGTTTATATAATAGTAAAAGCGCTCCTATTCATATAATAATTAAATAATTAACTTTGAAAATACTAAAAAAATCGTACTTTTATATGAAAGGAATAATTATTGAAAAGGAAATTATTATAGTACAGATAATTATTAAAAAATAATGTTAACAAAAAATTTTCTTCAAAAGAAGCCGCGGTATGTACTCCTGCTCGGATCGGCCCCAATTTTTTTAAGTACACAAAACTACATAATTTCTAAAATGAACATAGTTAAAATAACATATTGTATCCAATTTAAAACAACCCCTCCCATAAAAAAAATAAAATAGACACTAAATGCCGATGTAAACAAGCATTCATTAGACTTGATCACGTCTTCAAAAAAAAGTCTTCCCAAAACGTGATTCTCTCACGTACAATGACTCAACGGAAACCATAGCATACAGGATTTGGCAGAGATAAATAAAATTTCATTGAGACTCCGTATGTGGATTTATAGAGGGATGAGAGGGATTTGAATTGAGAAGCATGTAGCATCGGTCTCAAAAATCGGTGTGGTGTGTCCCTTGACTTTTTCCCCATGGGACGTCCATGGGGTTACGTACACTATTAATCTCACCCTATTATATGCTCTAATGATATACGGCGAGGGTTACTTTTCAGGCATGCTCGTCATTTTCTTCACCTTACGAAGCCGTACCTGACTTTTGTTTGTATGAGAATAAAATTTCAAACATTGAGACAGGACTTTTAAGCGAATGGAATTCAAGACAGCACGGTGGCAAAAAAAAGAGAGAAAAAATTGTTGTCAACAAAAGAATGGGAATTCTAAAGAGATTGAGGTGTGTTGCGAACAATAATACGCAGTGGCGTCTATACACCGTACATCTCTCTTTTAAATGTACGTTAACGAGTCTCCACATTTTGAAAATGTTCCATTAGTACATCATTTGTACTTGATGCTTTTTTAATAGCAATTCGGGATAATTTATTACTCTAGTGTAAACATTTTTTGTTTAGAGAATAAGAAGACTTTCGTTCATGCTATAAATATACAAAGGCGGAAGTGAGGAGTAATTTCAAAGTTTTTCACAGATGAGCTGGTAATTATGAAGCCTTTGTTCACCTCAAAGCTCGAGACAAGAAAAAGATGCTAAAGGAATATTTTTTGCAACTGGAGATATAACTATTAAAATTAGTGAATTATAAAAAGGCATAAAATTGTTTGTAATTATTGGACGTATTTCAAAAATGGATTATAAGTATCAGAGCAGCTTAATTTCAGAGTCAAATAAAAAGTCTGCATTGGAAGCAGATGCTGCGGTATTAAAGTCACAACTTCAGAAAACGTTTTGTACAAGCACTTTCCATCGGTTTTCAGTCTCGACGATAAAAGCTTCCCCATGGAGAGTAGAATATGGTGAAATCGTTGAGATTTTATCAGAGAAGCTCTGGTAGTTCTAGGATTCATAAAATCTACGTACTTTTCTTGATTAAAATTTCTGAGATGTTATTTACAGAAACACAAAAAGGAATCGTGATATTTATGAAAAAATATTCAGAATGAAAGTAAAATATTCACATTTATAGCAAATAAAAATAGCCTTTATATTATTTACATTTATAATTAATAAATCTTTTTTCACTTACGAGGCAGCATCGACTGTCAGGAAATCTGTGTAAATCTTCAAAAGTTCACCGCCGATAACGTAACCCATTGCTGGTCCTATTACAGCCATTGTGTAGTAAATACCTGTAAAAAAACAAAAAAAAAGCAATAAAATATCGTATCATAGAATATTTACCCATTTATTAAATTTTAATATAATTTAATATCAAAGGGATTCATTTTCTACAAATTCAAATTTTCGTACCGAGATACACGGATGACATCTTTTTGGAAACATTTTCGTCGAGATATGTCACCCCAAGAGTGAAAAATGGGGCAGCACCTGCACCATGAAGTAGTTGGGCCACCAAAAAAATTACTAAGTACACACCACTGAATGGTTCCAATTCCAATTCGTCGGCGGAACCACTGCAAGGCGCCTGGAAAATTTAAAGAAAGAAAAATCAATTTTAAGAACTCTTTAAACCTAATTCTTAATTATATTACGAATTTTTAATTATTTTACGAATTTTATTGAATAAGTTCTTATCTGTTTTATGGAATATTTTTATAGAACTTAAATTGATGCGGCAGTAAATGTATATTAGTTGTGGGACAATTTAATTTCATTAAAGTGAATTATTTAATAAAAAATGTGGTTTACCGATTGAGATGATGAGTTGGTGACCCTTTGGCACGTGTTCGCTATCTGCTGACCTCCCCTATAGGGACCAGCTAAGTAATGAGGTGACGCAAATAGCAAAGTTCCTAAACCTAAGACTAGACAACCCAGTCCTATATATCTGTAAGGATATAAGTTATTAAACCATGAGTAAAAATAAAGAAAAAGGAGAAAAGTTCTATTATGTACCACTTTTATGCGACTTTGAATATGACATTATTATTTTTTTTTTTAAATTAAACGAACCTGGGTTTGGAAGCATTTGTACGACCTCCTAAAAAACTAACAGGAACCAACAAAAGAAAACTGGCAATATCATATCCACCTGCTATAATTCCAGTTTGAGAAGAACTCAAGCCAAACCTCCTTTCTATTGTCGTAATTACGACATTTATTAATCCATTTACCACCATTCCTAAAATGAAACATGGTTTTAATTATAAATAATCAATATTTCTGCAATAGTATTTAAAATTAAAGAGATAATTATTGATAATTAATTGATAAAATATAATTGAAAGGAAAATTCGTATTAAATTTATAATTTATTGCACCATCTGTTCAGATATTTCAATAAATATCATATTAAAACAAATTCTCATTAGGTAATCGTGCACTTTGTTATGATAAATGAATTGCTCTCTGGATGGAAATTATTAATTCAGAATATTTAAACTAATCGAGTTAGTTATCACTTTTTTCGATCTACTCAGCTGAAGAGTAAAGGACAGAGTTCATAGGCCTATTTTTAATCTAAAATCAGAATAACATTCCTCGCCTATCATATCACATTATTTTTCTTGCTAATCTTCTATATTTATGATTAAAAGTTTCATTTTATTATTCGCATTTTAAATTTGAGACTGATTTCAATCAAGAGATATTTACACTTAAAATCCGGATATCGCGTTTACTGGTTTTAGCTGACGAGCACCTGTGCAAATTTGGGCTTTCATTTACTCATTTCTCTTTTTATCCCTTGATCCAGGGTTTTAATTAAACGTCAACCCTATGGGCAATTTGTTTCTAAACCTGTCACTTGTACCAGGAAGTCTGGCCCATTTGAAATTTGTTCCAGACGAAAAGACAATTAATGTAAAAATAAAATATCTTTGGGATATTTGAAGTTACAAACATCTAGTTTGACGGACTTTTAAAAATTTTTTTACATATAGGGAATTTAAAATAAAGGATTTCATAGAGACTTTAAGTGGTTAGTAAATAAATAAATATTTTGGATCTTGGGAACTTGTGGGAAACTATTTTTTATATTTTTATTCCAATAAACTTATTCTTTGGGATTTTTTCTTACCTAACATAAAAAGGTAAGAAGAAGAGTTTAATATTTGGAAATAAAAGAAAATTCAATGATCGACTGTTAAATTTTTGATTCCTCGAACTATTGACTAAAACAATTTTGAATTTCTTCGTCAAATCTCCTATGTTTCTTTCATGGAAAACTCGATTTCCGGTTATCGTCAGTCACCCTTCTGAAGCTTAGAAATTGCATTTCAATGCACGCTATTACTGAATGGCACGAACGCAAAGCAAAACACTGAGGAAAATAATTAATTTCATGGCAAACCTATTTAAAATAGCGACTCCCAATTCTGATCTGAGTTGACAGTCAAGAGGCTTTTAAACGAGTCTCATCTCACTTTTAAGACGAGATTTCATTGTTCAATTATACGATTCGCAGATATGCATCAATTTTTAACTTGTATTATAATAAAATTAGTATAACGATTTAATAAATTGAAAAAAACGGAGAGGGAGGTCAAATTTTACACAAATCTAATACCTTCTCTGATAAGAATGTAAAAAACACACCTTGCATAGCCCCTGCCCAGCATAGCCAAAAAAGGGCCCATTTTGCAGTACGATATTTTTGTAAATATCCGGGTCGAAACCATAGCCATCCACACTTTAACTTTTCCGATCTGTCATCGGAATTTTCCTCCATATCAGGTCGGATTTCTTGCTTTCTTGGTCCATCTCCGAATTGATCCGGTAGAACGGACAATGTCTCGTTAATATCCGGGACGCCGGACTGAAAATAAGGGAAATATTTTTTATTATTCGATTAATAAATATTATCATTTATATGTCAAGAATATTTAACATTGGTTATATATTTCTTATCTAGAAAATTATCTAGAATTGTTCCAATCAAGTTTACCTTTATTTTATTAACAAAATATTAAGGTTAACTTAAAAAAATGTCTAACCCCGAGTCCGTCGCTGAAAATTTAAACTATTGTTTAGTACCTAACTTCAGAACTTAATCTCTCCTTTTAAGAATTATTTTTCAGTTCTTATTTTACTATTTAATATATTTATGAGACTTTGATTCAATGTACCAGAGATTTTCGTATTTAGTTTCGGGAATCAAATAATATTATTCCAAATTATCGAATTTGTCACATAAATTGTTTTCAAGTAAAGTTTAATTGGGAGGAGGGAATTAAATCCAATAATAGGATTGCTTGATTAGAGCAGTAAACTCCTCTTGAGTTTCAATTGAAGGCGAAACATCCCTTAAAAAGCACCAATCAAATTTCAAAATAGAAAATGCGAGTTTCTACAATTTTTATACTGATAATTATTGAATAATTACAGCCATGATTTCATTTATGGTTAAAAAAGGGATTTTTTTTTTATTTAATAGCATATTATGGAAATACGAAATTTTTATTTGATAAGTTATACTTCTGAACATTTCTGTACCATTCTTGAAGTATTTTTTCTCTTAACGACCACTTCGAAATGATATTTTTAGGCTCCCCATTTACTGGGTTATTCACCCTAAACTTACATGTATATATATTTAACATCCTAGACAATTCGTTGAAGCTTAAAATGAAAGAGTAGTCAGCTGATGAATGACAACAGATCAATACTCGACACTATTGCACAAAGATAAACAATTGCTCCCTATATGGAACCACACTCATGTTTCATATCTCCCATTTTTTAATCCCTCTGATGCATATGTGCTTTGGCCATAGCTTTATTTTCATAGGGTCCATTAATCTCCAGGAAACAGTACAAAGGAGAATAACAAATTTTAAATGAAATTTTAATTGTTTAAAAAATTATTGAATAATTTCAAAATTTCAGAATGACTTTCAGAATTTATCATTTTTAGAAATTCGGTAACAAAAATGTAAATGAGATACTATCTGAAGTAATTTGTACTAATACATCCATAAAATGTGTTTTTTAAAGATTTAAATCTTAAAAATGTGCTTCAGAAAACGAATTTACGTCAGCTACTATCATCATACCTGTGACTTTGGGAGCGTCACAGATATTATAAGGGTCTTCTAATCCAAATTCCTTCACATATCTCATTTTCCTGAAGGATTTGAGCTCGGGAGGGATCTAAAGGACCGGTTTTTCTACTACAATATATTTTACACGTGACATTTTTTAAAGAAGCTAATGCAGGTATAATGGCTCAGAAAAGCCTATAAACTTCACGTTTTAAAGAGTATAATGTATACCATAACAATAGAATTTTATATATACTTTGCCGAATGAAATATATAAATAAAAATTAGAAAGAATTTTAGAAACTATGTTACATTTTTAAAAATAATTCTTTCTTTATTCTTTATATTTGTGAATATATAATAGAACGTTGTTCCGCATAAGCAATGTTCCAATTAACTTATTCCCTCAAAGATTAAAATTAATTATTTATAATTGTATTTTAATATTTTTAAACGGTAAATAAATATGAAGAGTCTCTGCAGTATTTCTAAAACCGTGAAGTATGATATTTTCTGCAATGTCTTGAAACATTCAAAACGGATGCAATTAAAAGCATCAAAGACTTACGCTGAATGCGAATTTGTCTCGCATTATTTATCCGTGATGATCACCAGCTCTTGACTACTACGAAGAGTAAAAAGCCGTCTGAAAAGCAACTTTTCTCCGCTTTCCTCTCAAAGCTCAGAGACCACAAAGCCCAGACATTTTTAGCAACATCCATTGAACTCTGCCTCCCAAAATCCTTCCTTTTCACCCACAAGTGCACAATTTTCTTTCAAACTTTCTTAAAAAAAAACACTTTTTATCACTCTTTACACATTTCACTCATGCATAAGTATTCACTTCCGTAATTGCTCTCACTTGTAGACAAAAAGTTCAATTATTTAAAAACAAACATTTTTAATTGCTTTTTGATTTAAAAATGCCATTAAAAAATTTCCCGTAAAAATAAAGGTGGTTTATCAACTTTTATCAAGTTTCTTTTTTATGTAAAAACTCTCTTTTTCCAAAATGGTAAATGGTCCATGAAAATTTTCGGAAAAAATCGTATGGAAAGCAGATTTATAAAAAAAAGTGATTGAACTTTGAGAACCGTTCACGGCCGCATGTCACACGCGACTGAGATCTGAAAACTGAGCGACTATAGGCATATAGCTACCCTTTTCTATCTCTCCTTCCTTCTCTCTTCCTCTCTGTCCATTTTCTCACCCCATCTCTGCCTCTGAAAATCCACCCCATTTAATTTTTCTCACTAAACTTACTAGCTGTTACTTCCATGGTAAAAATTACTATACAGAATAAGGGAATCGTTAATTTCATTCATAACTTGTCATTCACTCCGAGGGGTTAATAACGCCAACATATATAATTCAAATTCGTTCCATATGGGTCATGACATCATTCAGTTTTCTCATAAAAATACAATCAACCCTTTATTATTATAATAATTTATTATACCAGCAACTAATAATATAACTTATTCAACGAAAGTAATTATGCATGATCTTCTTTGGGACGTAATTCTGAATAACCGGTTATAAAACATCACAAAAAGTGTTAATTTTCCTACATTAAGATCCATATGATTAATGATATCACTGAATAAATATTCCGTTATGCTCAACATTTTTCTGAAAGTAGAATAACGTCGTACAAAAAACTGTCCCACATGCCTGCATACATTTCCTATTAACGAGTCATCACTTCATAATTGTGCTACTCATCTTTTTTATATCCAACCAAATACATTACATACTTGATATAAACAATAAATTATAGAACGAAAATGGAATTTGTGAGATTTTTTACGAAAATGAAACCTGCTAACTGAAGTGAATGATTAAAAAGCGATGGGAAAACTTAAAATTTATGTTAGTAATAAGCCAAGTGCGCAAAAGCTTGGCATTTCCCATAAATCAAAAGCTATAACTTGGCTTAAAGTCTTAAGAGAGTTTTCATCAAGAAAATGTGAGTTTCTGAAACGAATTTCGGAGAGTAATTTTTTCAATTACCTAACAATTTTTCGTATACTAATTTTGATATAATCTGCATCTTAATATAAAAGCTTCTTCATCCATCCTTATAATTGATATTATAAAATGGTAATTAAATGATGTGACTTTCTCATCAGTTTATTCATTACATATTTCATACAATATTTGGAGGTGTAATCTGCAATTGTCAAAAACATCCTTTGCCATCTCGAGGACCTCCTATCGTTCTTTTCAACATACTTCACGTGACCCCTTTGAGGCGAGCAACATTGAATTGATGCTGAGTAAACGGAAGCCATGAATCTTTATTAAATCTATCAAATTTATGCCCATTGGTCGCGTGGCAAGTACAAAGAACTGTACAGAGAGGTATATTCCCTTTCAATACGCGTCATTCTCCACGTTTGCTTCAAACAAATGAATCAGAATTTCATCTGCACATATCCTCATGTATGTTATATGTCCAGTGACGTATACAGGAAAAATTATTTAATCCTTTAATCTTGTAAAAATCATTGTTTCTTGTATGTACATTTAAAAGGAAAGATTAAAAATATCATGCATTCAATTAGTGACAATTTCATAACAAACAAGATGTTTATATCGTAAGCGCAATCAGTATTTAATCAAATTCTCTCAGTTTTAATCTCATATTCCAACATTCCTCTACATACTTTTTTTCGATCCAATTTACATCAAATCTAAAATTGAAAACACGACAAAAGGTCCAGAAACATTATATCTTCCCATTATATCTTTCTGTCTGCAATAAAAATACGCTTCACATTTTCGGAAGTAGAAAATGATTTTACGATCCATATTACTTCTTAGATTCTATGAATAAATTTGGAAAAATCTCATCAGTATATTTTATATGCGTTTATATTATAGGATTGAAAATCCAATATTTTCTGAGAGTTAATATACAAAGAGATGTCCTTAGAAAAGAGAATGTTATGAAACGGGTGAAATATGTGCATATATATATTGTGTACATATAAAGTGAGTTTAATTGATTTAATGCAATAAGAATATATTTATGACACTAAACGTGCTTGGAGCTCGATTAGAGACCTTTTGTTTCACTTGAGTTGGTATAAGAAAATTGTAAGGCACAATACCTACCCTCGTAAAATGCGTAATTTTTATTATGAAAGCAAAACTTGCACGTGGACTAAGCTTCTGCTGAGGGTGCTCGTCACATATACCGGAAACTGATTTAAAATTCACAATATGTGCAGAAGGGAGAATCTATATCGTGAAAATAATCTTTTAAAATAAAGACTTATTATTTCATTATTATAATTGTTTCATAAAAGAGTATTGTAGTAATATGATGAAACATAATACCAATAATAGTAATTTTAAATAAATTATAAACTTTACTTTTTATGCTGCTTTTTAATGAAAGTAACATAAATGTTAATCCCCCTTATCGTGGAGGAAAAAAGTCTAATCAGGGAAAATTGTTCCCCAAGTTATAAAACTTTTTCATTTACTTAAGATATGTAAATTATTACCTCCACTATCAAGTGAGATAAGAAAATGCTTTCCCAATGAGATTATAACTGTTTTTTCAGCGTTCTGTATTTATTCTGTCTATTTAAATAAAACTAACTCATTTGTATAGCTTGTACAAATACAGACTTTTTTCTAAATTCCTCGACCTGCGTGAAATAATAAACGATTCGTTTTTGCATCTCGTTTTTTGTTCATAAAATCTGCATAACTCAATTTTTAGAACGATAACTTTCATGCTTAATATAATTTTCTTTTTTAGTAAAAAAAAACTTACGGAATTATGATTGGTCTCATTTTCGAATACAGGATTATCAGCACCCCGCATTTTTTACTGAAAAATCAGAATTAAACTATCAAATATATTACCTACATAATTGAAAACCATTTTTTAAATAAAATATATTTCAGGATTTCATATTTTCATATTATAAAGCCCGTAATAACTATTTTTATACTTATGACTATGAATGATAATAAACGTTACACATACCTGGGAAATAAAGCTACGTGTGGATCTAAGTCAGCGGAGGAAAATGCATCAGGTAAGTACCTGCGTGTTCGGTATGATAGATGACTATAATGTGCAATTATTTGTCACGTGCCACTCACTTTTGCGATACAAAGAATCGTTTGCACTTTTATATCCTTGAAAAACCTATTTTCATTTTTTCAAAAAATATTTACCGACATTTATCAAATAACTGTCAATAAAATAAACTTGCAACAGAAATTAAATTTTTCTTGAAATAGAAAGTAATTATAATAATAATTTTTGTGAAATCAATGAATATTAGCAACTAAAGGAAAATTTAAGTCTATAAGAATGACAGGAACTTTAGAAAAACTTTCCTTAAAGAGGACTCATTAAGGATAAACAAACTTTAAAACTCGGGGAAGACACTGTTAATTTAATTTAATTATAAAACTCTTCAAGTTTCCAGACGAAAAAACTCGCTAATTTTACGTATCATACTGGAAATTAATTACTATTTTTCAACCATAATATGTCTTTTCTAATTATCAGATAAAATCCTTGACATTTTTTAAGATTGTAATAAATTTCAGTGTTGCAAAAAACCGGTTTTATTATTTAATTTTGCAAAAGGGTATTTTCCTTACTCTTGGAAGATTTTTACCATTTTCTTTTAATGATTTTTGTTATTTCATTTTTTATCAGAATATTTTAGTGATAATTTTAGTACTTATACTATTATTAATTATTATTCACGCTTTATTTAGTTCATATTGTAAATATTCCTTTGAAGAGGTAAAAAAATTTGTGAATTGGATGTGTAAAGTTGCTTTTTTTCATCCTTGAGTCGATTATTGCTAACATCACACTTGTTTATTTATCACTTTTTAAATATCTATTTTTTTAATGATTTAAGAGGGGCATTTAAAACGCATTTTACACACTTTCTCGGAGATTAAATTTTCTGCCTAGTGACCGTACGAGGAACACATTGCGACTGACTACTGACTACTCTCACTAACTTAATGGCAATCATTGGCTTTAAAAGAGAGTGGGGTTCAGTAATTTCCTATTAAAGGTCAAAATATATAATTTTACTTTCTAATTTAATTCATGTTTATATGGAATGAAGATAACGATCATTTCAGTTTTTGCACAATCGCAAAAATTACAATTTGTAACTAAATCTCCCTTATAATAAAGTATTGGCATATTATACATATGTAAATATTATAATTCTTTGAACATTTCATAATTATTTGATTCCTAAAAAACATTACAATATACTTAAAAAGTTATTTAATAGATTTCCGATATTAGTTAACAATATAAATCAATGCATTTATTAGATTGTAGAACTTATGTTTTAATGTAAATAAATGGACAATTATCAAACTTTAAATCCTAACAATGAGTGAAGATGAATTTTTTTATTCAAATATGTAGTTTAAATTATTTTTCTTTATGAAACAAAATGATTCATTCTTCAATAGCGAAATTGTCCTTGTTATAGTATTATATACTATGTAATTATAGCTATTCACATAAGTTTAGGTAATGATTCAACAACCAACCCATCATTAGTTGGGAATTTTATCTTATGTTATTATACTTAAGATTTTGATTGTTTTCGTACTAATCTTGATGTTACGTTTCAGCTGATTACATTTTTATTTAAACGAAATTGAATATGCGTTTTAAAATTGTTCACGTATTTTGATATCTACCTCATATTGATATTTGCTTTCAATTACAAATCCAAAACCCTCTTTCTTTTAAGACAAATTGAAACTTAATGGTTTATATATATATTTCGAAAGAAATGTTATATTTTAAGCAATATAATTAACGTATTTTCTTTTATAAAATATAGAAATAAACAACATAAGTGATGAAGAGGGCAATGATTAAAAGCTAGGCACAAACGCGAAACCAATCAAGTCACCTCCAAATCATGCATGTACTGTCTTTGCTCGCTGTGATGACGGTATCACCGGAGTAGGAGAAGGCACAACTGAAAACGTCATCAGTATGTCCATCAAGTGTCTGAATGCAATTTCCAGACTCTAAAGACCAGAGTCGAGCAGTTTTATCCAGAGAAGAAGTCAAAACTTGATGACCATTTGGACTAAAACAAACTGAAAAACAGGAACTTTTTCAATCATTTCAATAATGAGCTATATTATAATAAAACAAATTCTAAGTTCGTTCTTTTCAGCAATTATAATTATAAAAATCCGAACCTTTTGAAATTTCCTCTCTGTGGCCTTCAAGAAGGTTCAATTGCTGAAAACTGCTACTGACATCCCATATCCTAGCTGTGGTATCGCTGCTAACTGTTGCTAATTTCTGTCCCTTGTTATCAAAAGCCAAATCAAGAACTTCGTCATCGTGACCCAAAAGTGTACTCAAACAAGAGTTCATTCGAGTATCCCAGAGTTTGGCTGTTTTGTCGAACGAAGAAGAGGCTATTAATGAGCAATCGAAATTATAGGAACAATTTGAAATTCCCTCTCGATGTCCTATCAAAACACTCGTCCTCCTATAAATTTTGAACATTATATGTAGATGGAGATTTTTGTTATACGTGAACATTTCATATAATAAAATTATCTTCGAATTTGGTAATCTATGTATAATCGAATCTTTTGGTAATAAAGACTCACTCAAGTGTCCGTGTGTCCCAAACACTGATGGTACCATCCAGAGAGCCAGTTATAATTTCATTTCCATCTATGTTATAATGCAGGGTGATTATTTCCCCTGTGTGACCTTCTAATGTTCCCACCTCGTCACCTAAAATACAAAATAGTAAATCTCAATGACTAAAGAAATTTAATTACCAAATCAATACATCAAATACCCACCAGAAGTCAAACAAAATATCTTGGCTGTTGCGTCTATAGATCCTGTCGCTACTTTATTCTGACTTGGTGAAAACTTAGCCACTACAACTTCCGCATCATGTCCTTCAAAATTGACCAAGCAGTGACCAGTTTGTGAACACCAAACGCTGGCAGTTTTGTCGAAGGACCCAGTCAGAATTTTGTCTCTAATTAGAAAAGAACATTTTTTAAAACTGTCAATATTATACGGATAGGGACAATTAATAATATTCAAATACAAAAAAAGATACACCATTATATGATTCCAATTTGAAATTCTACAATTTTAGGCCATACAAATAAACATTTTTTCTATATATTGAGATTTTAGAGATATTAAGGGATTTGAACAGACTTTACGAAAGTTATTTGAGTTTTATGAAATTTGAAAGAATTTTAAGTAATTTTGGAAACATTTTATATTCTCGAGTTGAAGAATGGTAATTTGCATCTGTATCAAATGCATATATGCTCAATGCAAGATGGTACTTCTGTCATAAGATAAATATTCGTAAGACCCTTCTTTCAGCGTTTCCGGTTGACAGTAATCCAAACGGAAGTCAGAATAATGGCTTAACAAGCAAACTTACGAAGTCGGGTTGTTGAAGGACACAGCATAAACTACGCTTTTGTGGCCTTCGAGAGTAAGAATCTCCTTTCCACTGTCAATGTTCCAAACTTTACAAGTTCGGTCATAGCTGCCCGTCAGGCATCTGTCAAAAATTAATTATCGCGTTAATTAAAACTATTTATCTAGACTCAACTTAATTTCATGCAAAAATGAGAGTGATTGAAAGAATTGCTGCGGTACCCTAGAATAATTTATTTTTCAAGAGATATTATTATAATTTATCCATAAATGAATTAATTAATTTGAAAAATTAGCTTTTGATGAAAGATTGATGAATTATAAGTAGATCTTTTACCCTGGTGTACCAGAATCGACATTAATTGAAAGTACCTTTTACCTAATTTATCGAAAGCCACATTAGTGAGAGGGCAAAGGTGAGTCTTTAATGTTTTGTATTTGTAGTAACGTTTCACGCTCGTATCGCAAACTTTTGTTTGCAGTTTTTGTAAAGTTTCGACTAATTGATCCATCACTCGATCGGTTATTACTGGCTCTGATGCTTTGATGGTTTCTGCTAATTGCCTTATGTCCGTCCTACATTCAAAAGTAATTTTAGCATTCAAATAAAAATCAAAATAAATTAAGTGAATCACAAAAAGAAACCATATTGATCATTTTCAAGGATAAATAAGACATTTTGTTAATCACGGATTTAACTAATAGAAAAAAATGTATAAAAAATTGAATTAAATCCGATAGTAATAGACTAATTATATCAAATATTATTGAAGATTAATTACTGTGCTGATAAATCCAGGAGGTCTATCATCTTCGTTTTGACATGTCCTCCTTGCACATATTCCAGTGCAATACCTGAGTTGATAGAATATATTGAATATTGCCTAATTAGTGTTATAAACCACCTATAAATTCTCGAGAATTCCTCTAATTAGCAAAATCAGGGGTTGACTTACCTGGTGGGAAATAACGCAGCAAAAATTTCAGCAGCTTCATGTGGAGATTGAATTATATCAAAGCCCCTTCACATGCGAGGTGAAAAATAATAAGAGATGGGGAGAAATAGAGAGGGAAAACTCGAAAAAAAAAGAAATCTCGGATAAATTGGAAGCACAATCTTACAGTGTTGGGAAATGTAAAGGGGAAGAATCACAAGAAAGGTTTTATTGCCCCCTTGAAATTCAAGGCCGATCTTAGCTACTTGTGAACAAAACCAACGAGGCAACAAGACTAGACTGGTACCCGATATCTAATTGGCTGTACAAATAAAATGAACCTCTAGTTGCTAAGGATTGTTTGATCGATTTGCAAAAAGGTATTCGATTCGATCTGGGATTTTCATTTAAATATTTATATCACATTTATATTATTTTTAAAATGTCACCTATTTTCATTTAATTATTCAATATTCCAATTATTTATACAATTCATAGCGTGTTTTCAACATTTTTCTTTATTATTTTATCAAATCTGATTCATCTAACTGATACCAGCTGATACTATTCGAAAAAAGAGCAAAATATGTTTGGGTGTAAAAAAAACGTATTTTTATTTTTAAAAAATTGAAATTGTGTGTTTTTAAAAAAAGCATTAGTTTTTTTTTCTCTAGTTTCAAATGGAATTACTTTTTAAAATTATCTTTACTTTGTAGATACTTAAAAAACTATTTCCTTCTGTTTAATGAACAAATTATAAATTCAATAAATAATTGAAAATTCTTGTAACGATGTATTTAAACGAAATATTAATTATAGAATTTCTATAGATTTACTGGTATAGTTTGTATTTTTATAATAAATAAATATAGATTTCTTTCTTATCCAAAGTTCAAACCAGCAATGCGCCTGATTACAGGCAACCATGTAAACTTCAATGCTCTTTAGTTTCATCTGGTTTCATACATCTAGTCAGCAGGGTTCCGAAGTGACGCGTCACTCCGAGTTTTCTACGTAAATTACATTTTCTGTGTAATATACGTAGATTACGTAGAAAACATGAGTAAATTACATATTCAATATGGCGGTGTTTATGAATCAACATAACCTCAGTTTTGAAGCGAAAACAAGACGGGTTATTATTTTGTTATTAACGCAGCATTAACAATTAAGTGCTGTTAACATTTATTAAAATTAAGAACTATGAGTATCAGAGGTGAAAGGTGTAATTTTAGACAACCTCACGTCGAAATTCCGTGGAATGAAATTTATTTTGATAAAATTAAAGTGGAAAACCGAAATCAAGCGATGTGTTTATGCGTTCGTTAAATATTCGCTGCGCCTTTTGTGCACAAGCTTATAAGTTATGTCGCTATATTTCTTTAACGCAGTGGCTCCAATTCGAGCCCCGTACTCTACTGCGCATGCGTCGCACTCGGTATCTGATTGGTTTCTATTCGCGCGCAGTTTTAAATGCTAAAAAATATTATTTTTATTGTTTATTACAAATAATGGCGTTTTAACTCATAAAAATGTTTAGTTAATAAATATTTAGTTAATAATAATTTTTATAAGTAAAAACGTCATTATTTATAATAAAAAATATTTATAATACAAAATAAAAATAATATTTTTTAGCATTTCAAACTGCGCGCGAATACCAAACAATCAGATACCGAGTGCGACGCATGCGCAGTAGAGTACGGGGCTCGAGTTGGGGCCACTGCTTTAACGACGTAAATTACGTACAAAAATGTAGAAAACTAGAGACGTAAATTACCATGTAATATACATGTAGAATACTATGTAAATTACATCGAGTAATTTACGTACCGAACCCTGCTAGTCAGTCCACTTTTGGCCTTTATTAGAGAATACACTTGACTTCCGCAATAGTCACCACCGCTATAGTCACAATTTCGCTATAATCACCAATTTCCTTCCGCAATAGTCACCAACTGACGCCAGTTGCTCTCTCAATTGCAACTTGATACCACTGCGCATGTCATGGGCACTCGGCATCTGATTGGTTCCTATCCGCGCGAAATTTAAAATGCTAAAAAAATATTATTTTATGCGCAATACGCATGCGCAATCGATGTTACATTTGAGGTAGGGCAATTGGTGACTATTGCGGGCGCAACTGTTTCGGATTTGGTGACTATAGCGGAAGTCGAGTGTATTTCACTTATAAACTCAGTAAATTAGAACATTTTACTAAAAATCCTAAAAATAATAATTTTAATAACTAATTACCTATATAGTTATCAGATTTTGATTATAAAATGTGTTCATTCACTTACACATACATCTTGTGTTACACAGTGACACAAGATGTCACTGATATTGCTATGAAAACAATGGCAAACCGGTGAATTGTCACGTCAGAACACGTCAGAATCTGTCAGAATCGTTAGAATTAAAATTAGAACTTGTTTTTAATTTTTAGTGGTTGTTTATTTAATTACACGAGGTGAGTTGAAGCTAACGATTTAGGAATAATAACGCTGCCTTCAGTTAACGTAAGTAAATATTATTACTTTATATATTTAATTGAAGATACCTATTGACGATCTAGACTTAAAATTTGAATTGTACTCAGTGAATAAAAGAATTAGATATCTTTTTACTCTGTAGACGAACTCTTTTACAAAATATAAGTATGCCTATAGAGCTTAAAAACGTGTATTTTTAATACTTGTTGCGTAAAATGAAAGATTCGAAATCTAACCTCAAAATTCCGTTTCTTCATTTTACAAAAATATAAGACTAGAAAGCTTTTGCTCTATATTCATGTTCCATTATTCTATTTAAAAATCGCTTATACTGAGCGAAAAGATACTTAATTCTTGTATTCGTTGAGAAAAATTAGGAATTTTAATTTTGAGATTGAAGCTTGAATTCAACACTTAAAAAGTAATTATCATTATACAGATTAAAAATTTCGATGGATTCTGAAAGATATATATTTGAAGCTGAATGGTTCGATAAAGTGTCTTGTCTTGTTAAAAAATTCTTATTATACTACTATGTTTCCGACAACTCCGTAGAACTGGTACGTTTAATGAATAAAATTATTTGGCATAATTCTAAATAATATAATCAGATATAATAAATATCTATATAAAATAGTTCACATAACTTATTTTAATTTCATTTTTAGTATGATCTAAAAACAAAGAAAACTTTTCTGAGACGATCAAAATGTGAGGGAGTCGAGGAAAAAGATTTTTATATTGGAGCAGTTGTTACGATATTTGCACGAAGCATGAAACTCGTAAATTTCGCAGACTCTAACACTAAAACTAAATTATCTTCCAAAGCTCAGAAGTAAGAAAAATACTCAACCAATGTTACTAAAAGAGTAAACTCCTTTTGTATGAAAATTGAATAAAAGAGTAATTTAATCAATTTCTATTATTTCAGAACATTTGCAATCATAATGCCAGACGTTATCGAAAAAATGGGAGAAATTCTAAAAAGAATTATAACTCACGGTTTGCATATTGGAAACATAAAAATGGTTAAATTTTCAAGAGATTCTGCGATAGAATTTTACAAGGAAAAAGCAGGAAGTAACTTATCGTAAGAAAAGTTAATTATAATGATTATTTTTAAATAATGATTAGAAGGTGCCTCATTGATGTTTTAATTTTTGAATGTATTTACAATGATAAAAATTATCTGTTAGGATGATATTAGATTACGTCACTTCTGGGCCAGTTGTCGCACTCAAATTAGTAGGAGAAGATTGTGTTGCTCGATGGATGGAATTAATGGGTCCAAATGATAGTTCTGAGGCTCGAGAAAAAGCTCCTTCGTCAATTAGAGCTTGTTACGGAAAAGATGCTATTCAAAATGCAGTTTATGGATCCACTGATAAGGAATTTGCTGATAAGGTATTACCTATTCAGAATAAATGCAATAAGAGATCTTTACTTTGGAAAAATTTTTAAAAGTAAAAAATTATTGTTCTAGGAACTAAATTTTTTCTTTCCTGATCCTAAATCCGACAGAAAGGAACTAAAAAATACCGCTACATTTAAAGACTGTACCTGTTGTATAATTAAACCTCATGCTTTACAATCTAGGCTTACAGGTAAATATATTTCACTATTACTTTTATTTAATTTTAATTTATTTCCAAAATGAAATGTCCTAATGTTTTGTTATTATTTATTTCTAAATAAAAACAGGTCACATTGTCGATGATATACAGAAAGCTGGTTATATTATTAGTGCAATACAATTATTTCACGTTGATCCAACTAACGTCGAAGAATTTTTGGAGGTCTACAAAGGAGTTGTTCCTGATTATTGGGTAGAGAATTTAATTAGATATTTCTGGAGAATTTTCCTCGTCCTTTAAATTATTATATATATTTGACATCTAATTTTTTTATAGGCAATGGTAGGGGAATTGCAATCTGGGCCCTGTATTGCGATGGAAATAAAGCACAAAGATCAAAATGTGAATGTTCCAGTCGAATTTAGAAAATTATGTGGACCTATGGATTCGGTAATAATTTATTAATAAAAATATTTATTTTACAATAATCATATTTTCTTTTTTTTTGTAGTTTAGAATAAAAATGTTTCTTTTTTACCCAAAGTTAAACATCTTGCAAAAATACTTCATTTATATCTATACTTTTTTATGATTTTGCGTCACAAGACTTACGTAAAAAGTTATCATTTTTTTTTTAATTTCAGGAAATAGCAAAACATGTGAGACCTGACACTTTACGAGCTAAATATGGAAAAACAAGAGTACAAAATGCTGTTCACTGTTCAGATTTACCCGACGATGGATTACTAGAGGTGGAGTATTTTTTCAAGATTCTCGATGAAAGCTAAAAAAGGTTGGATTCTCAAAAAATTTTAATTAAATTAAATTGGTCTACAAATAAATGTTTTCTGAGATTTTTGTAACTTTCATAAAAAAAGTATTTCATTTTTATTTAATCCTCAAAAAAATGGACTTGTTTACTCCCATTTATTATAATATTGCGTGGTGGGAGTCTTCGTAAATGCAAGAGTGATTACAACGACCTAAAGAACAACGACAAAAAAGTGCAGAGATACGACTAGGAATTTATTCAGTGAGATACATTTCCACATTGCGCAAGATTTTATAGCCTGTTTTACACTTGGCTGGAACGACGTTGACACCTTATTATAAAACTCGATTCTAAACCTAAGTTTTGTATTTTTTTTTTTTTTTTTATTATGGTTTTCATTGAATTCAAACTAGAAACGTAAACTTAAAACTTAATTTTTTGTTGTTTTTCAAATATTGGAAACCATTATGGAATTCTCGAACTCTTCCGTAGAAGCACTTAACACAGTCAACATGCTTTTTTTAGATATCCGACTATTATTTCAAAAATGAAGACTACGGTAGCAGAAGCATATCCCACAAGAAAGACATACGCGATCTGTCTCTG